>JAOPUB010102874.1:0-12642 GCA_027564055.1 Neptis clinioides
ACTATGGCCTAACCCCCTCTCCATTCTGTGGAGCAGACCCGGCTCAGCAGTGTGCCATCAAAGGGTTGTGATGAGGATAATGAAATGAAATTTGAAATGTACCGTCTCTATACAACGCTTCAGGCTACTATATATATATCTACAACGAAGTTATAACGGTGGTACGGCAATACTGCTTTACTGCTTGACTTGGGAGGGCACTGCCGTGCCTTGTTTATCTCCTTCTTACTTCTCTATGACGAGTATTTCCATCAAACACAGTTAATGATATAAAGCCACTATAACAGTGGTAGATATAACTATTATATTTTGTGAGAGGTGAACGCCTAGGTAATAAAATAGAGTTTTCCAAATTACTTCCTTATGTTGTCGTCATTCAGCCGTACGGACGTAAAATAACTCCACCCTGAGGTGGGCTCGTAAAAGTAGCCCTTGACGAAGATTTTAGTATACCTTTAATACTTATATAAAGAGGGTATATATAACGTATACACCTATATAATGTTACTTTAGTAATTATTTATTAACACATTTATAACATTATTATAATACGTAGGTACTTTCAACAACCTTTTTTGTCGAAAACTAAAGTGAAATCTAATTTATCCGTGCTTATACTGTTAATTATGATGCTGACAACACTAATTTGAGTGAACGTTGGTAACATTGATTTGAGAAGCGTTCTAATTGGTGGAAAATGTCATCCGATAATCAGTGTGCCAACAAAAGATAAAAACTAACCAAATATAACAATAATTGAAACAATATTGTTCTCATTACTGTAATTTAATCAAACATATGAGGGAAACAAGGTTTATTTGACCCCCTTTAACTAGATAACTGAAAGACTTTTCAAGATTTTTCTTTTTCTATTTATTTCAAGCCAAATTTTTGGGGAATGATATTTTACTACTACACCTAAAATGATATTTTACTCATTCTTTTAACATTATATAAACTGTTTTTAATATTTTTAAACTCATCACTAAAAAGCTTTAAAATCTTACAAAAATTTTCTCTATCAACGATAAAAATTTTATACTCCCGCCAAATTGTAATTTTGACATAAGTCATTACCATAACACATACCTAACGTTTTCCTGTACCATAGACTACCAATGTTGTTTTTAAATAATGCTATATTCACGATAGCTTGGAAATACGACGGTAATTACTCATCTGTACATATTAATAAAAATACAAGTCATCGGATGTCTGTATATGGAAGATATCTCAGAAATCCAATAAGAATCCCATGCAATAAAATAGTGCATGGGGATACAATAACACCGATAGAAGCCAAAACAATTTTTTTCGGAATTTTTGTCTGTCTACAGTATGTATTTCTGTAACATATAAATTGGCGAGTATTTCTGACTAGTCGATCTGCGCGACTTCATCCACATGATGCTTTTCTTAGCGCGTTCAAATAAACAAACTCTTCAGCTTTATAATATTAGTATATATAGAAAACAAAAGAATCCCACCAATACAGAATCGTCAACAGTATTGCTAACAGCAAGTATGTTTATTACTCCTTATTTATACCACAAACTATCACACTTATAGTAAACAGAAGTTATAAATCATTTATAACAAGCTCCAGCTCGCTCCGCTCCTCGGCAATTTGAAGGAGGCGTCGCTCAGCCATTTACATTCGTCATTAGACGCTGTTCCGTTTGTCGGGACGTTTAATATTGGTATTACTGATGGCGGTGCAATTTGTACAAATCGATATTACCCTGCACAATTCTGCTTTTAATATAAATAGTAAACTTATGAGGCTATAGTAAGCCTCATAAGTTTACGTCTTAGAAAAAATAGTAGGGGAAAATTGCGCATTACGAGTGTGTGCGACTTTGCCAATCACATCCGACTTTTACTATTTTTATAAATAAATAGCAACCTCGCTGGAACTTCGCATAAGACCAATCTAAAAATCTCTAAAAATGCCTTAATTTTTACTTATCCGCAATCAAGGTCAAACCGATACTTACGTGTCGCGAGTTATACTAACCCGTCACTTTGTCGATTAAATAATCAACTAAATTAATTTATTGGTAATGATAATTAAAGCACTCACGATTGATAGGTCGTGAGTTTAAATCCCAGTCACTGGACTACTGGCGTGGCCCACTCCTAACTCAACAATTCCAGCTTACTTGGAGAGATTAAAGGATTACTTGTAGTTTGTAACCCTGACTGTAGCATTCTTTAAAAAAGTTTAAACATTATTTACTACATGTTTTTTAAAGATATCAAAATCATTTAGACCGATTAATCTATTCATAGATTTTAGTCGTACAGGTGTATCTGTGTGTCTGTTTATGGCATCATAGAGATCAAGATAATAAACCGATTCTAATGAAGTTTTGTTTATTTTATAGTAAATTTAATCGAGAAAGTTCTTAGCTATAATTTGTAAAAATCTGATCAGCCGTTGAAAGACTATAGCTGATAGTCTAAACATTTCTAAACAGCGAATAAATAAAAAACTTATACTTTATTTCTCCATACATTTCTTTCAATATCAAGTTTTAGGTGGAAATTATTTAAATTTTTAATTTGATAGCTTATCTTCTAAATGTTTTTTTTATATATTTATGAAGTTACATTACCTTCTCTTTAAGAAAGACAAGAATATAAACTGGATTTAATTCGGGTTCAGTTAAAAATACAATTTCCCACAAGAGGTTAATGTTATGAAAAAACTTGTAGATAATTACATGATCTATACTTTTTGTTTAAGGTATTTTATCATAAATGAATAAATGACCCTTTTACTTAAAATTCAAAATACAGCTTGCGAACTCCATGAGATAATTCACACATGTCTACAATCTTTGGTTCTTATCTATTAAGGTAAAATATAAAAACTTTCTATATAACAGGAATTGTTTCTTTTCCGGGATAAGTAGTCTCATGTGAAAGTTAAGTTTACAAACTATATACATACTAAGTTTTGATCTGATCTTTTAAGGTGTGTGATTTAAATCCTTCTAGCACAAACTGTATTTTTTTTCTGGGATGATAATTATCCAATTTTTAAGACAATTTATAAAGTATCTGTATGCCAAATCTCATGCACACGGATCCAGTCCTGTTTAATAGTGATTCACATACAAAGATACAGTCTGACAGACAAAAAAATGTTTTTTAGTTTCATTTAGATGTTTTTGTGAGTATATATCTTACAGGAACTTTATTGTACTATACAAAATAAAAGTAATCTGCATTAGTTCAGACTAAAAGGTTATTTGTGTACAAACTTGTTATAAATTTTAAATAGTGTAACAGTAACTGTGGTTTTTATGGGATAAGTCATATGTGATCACACAGATTACAAACTATTTTTTACGTGTTCAGAATTAAATCTAAAATTCATCAAGCAGTTACTATATACATGACACTGTCAATCCCACCAGGAACTGTGGAAGTGTTTTTTCATTGATAAAATCTATCCTATTTTGTATTTGTAAATCAGGGTATAATGTATCTGGATGCGGTATTTTTATAGGTTATGGGTCATGGTATGGTTAGATTACATTCATATTGATCCATTTGTAGAGAGCCATTGTATTGTGATGCCAATACAAATATACAGACATACAAAAATTCCCAAAAATAATCAATCAATCAATCAAAAATGCTTTATTGCACACTAGAAAATACATAATAGAAATAAATTAAACTAAAAATACATATGCAAAAGCGGCCTTATCACTCAAAGTGATCTCTTACAGGCAACCCATCACTGATACAGACTACACAAACAATTTTAGGGTAACTACAGGTGCATAAAGTTTTCTTATAAATACACATACATACATAAATACATACATACATAGATATATGAATACATACATAGATATATGAATACATACATATATACTCATATACATACTGTTATATTTAGTTTAGGGTTAAATAGCAATTTGTCAGTGTGAACGGTTTTAAAAAATAATGGTACTAGTTACACCAGTCTTCTTTGTTCAGCAGCTTCGCCACAAACAAACGCACCATGAGATTTAAATAGTAATTATGAGGTTAGGCATTATAACCAACGGATGAAGAGAACAAGAACATGCAGAAAAGAAACTCCTCATTACAGAAATGTAAAGATGAGTCAGTGTAATGTTTGTATATCCAATCTGTGTCAGCAAACGACGCTATTTGTCCGCGACCCTAATGCCCGTACGAAATTGCTCTATAATGAGCGCTGCGTGTCGCTCCACTTTCCTCCCCTCACTTCCACTCCCCCCTGCTCCTAATCTTCGACTTGAACAATTGAAAAGAAATCACTTCTTATCTAACGTCCTTAAGGATTCACCTACACGTTTCCATTGTTTCATTACAAAGGATTTTTTTAAGGTTCCGTAATTTAAAAACTTGTGTTAGCCGTAGTTGTGGGCAGGCGCAGTCCGAGAGGTCACAGGGGACATGGATTAAAATCTTCTAAAAGATAGAAAAAAACCTTCTTAATGTGAAGAAAGTATTACAATTTTATTTCTATTTATTAATCCTGCAAAATTTTTTTGTTTGGCACCTTAACAGCGATTTTCCATGAGCGCCCAACTATACCCTTTTATTTTATTTTTGATGGTAAGTGGGTACCGTCGACCGCTGCCTCTTCGAAATAAAAGTGAGGAAGGGGAATGTAAAGAAGAATGCTACGGTTAAGCGAATCCTGAGTGGGAGCACAGAGTTCACCTGAACAATAGCATCAAAAGGACGGGAGGGGGACGTTTCGAAACAATCCAGAGAAACTTTGTAGTTGGTCGCAAGCTGGTGATCGCAAGCCAGTCGGTGAACAGATCCCCTACCACCAAGGTGCTGGGTTACTGGCCTCTTACGAGATGCTCTCCCGGCGGCAGATGGGAATTGTATTCTGACCTATCCTATCCCAAACATTTGCTTCTTGAGAATTTTCGACTGAAACTCCAACGTTTAACCTTATCTACTTTGATTTCGACTTTCACTGGCAACTGGAGGACTTTTATCTTAAAATTCCTTTTTTCAAACCCTCGGATAAAGCTAGTGTTCCCTATCTACAAGTTTTCTAATAATTGAAAAGAATTCAGTTTGTTATCTATCGTAAAGTCCCTCAGGCTCTCAATCCAGGGACTTAAACGATTTTCTTACTCCAGTACGGCTTAATCGTGTTGAACTAAATGCCGATTTTCACTAACTTAGCAAACATTAGGAAAACCCTGTATTTGTTAAATGTTTTGTAGATCTGAAATGTGTCTCAATCTGATCTAGATATTTGTATTATACCTTTGAACTAGATTTATTTATATTCAATTTAGTTTTTTTTTTGATAAAAATGGAAGCTATCGAATGAAACACTCTTATAATTAATTATAAGTGATCATTGTAGCTTTTTGTTTCAATGGTTTGACAGACAGTCTTTTTTATTTTTTTCATTAATTTCCTTGTTTATTGGTAAAAACCGCATAAAAAGAAAAAGGCAACTTGTATGGAGGTTGAGAACCCAAATTTTTTTCACGTTCATCAATGAAATTGCCTGATACTTGTGTCACTTTGCAATGCAAAAATAACATATTTGGACCACCCCCACTAAGAGATATAATAAGAAAACGAAAAAGTAAGATTATGTTACTGGAGCGTTGCTTTATCGTCTTCAGTAGGGAATATATTGTAAATCTAACAAGACAATAAATAAAAGCAATGTTATATTTAAAATGCGTTTCATCTGAAAATCGTGTTTTAGATCCTGATTTACGTTAAAAAAGACTGTTGCGTTTCGTTTTTACACCTAAAACGAGCTTTTGTTAGTGTAGTTTTTCTCAAATTGTAAAATAATTTACTATTCGATCCCCTATTTAAAAAAATACGAGATTTTAGGAATCCTTTATCCATATAGTATTTGTTTTGTATATTTTTCAAATCAAATCAAATCAAAAATGCTTTATTGCACACTAGAAAATACATAATATTTATTATAAAACTCCTCAAAAATTGTTTGTAATAGTAATAAAATAAATTTAATAACATGTTTCTCACCTTACTTTCCTTATTAGTGACTAATCTGCTAAACACAACCAAAATAAGCCTTCGGATCTCTTCATACAATTTCTGGACATCTTTACTTTGATGAGGTTCTATGTAAGGTGGGTTTGCTTCTTGGATAAAAGATATTAGAGCATCCATACACTGTGGGTGGTGCACAACTGTACTCCAGAATCTACGACAAAATGTATTATTTTTAATTACAAATTTGCTTATCGCTGTCTGGATGTTTTTGATCTTCCCCAACAAATTAAAATTTAGTTCTAACTAACAGACATAAATAATTCAAGAAGGTTTACATGAATAATACATGTAAATGAAAGTGGAGTAATAGTATAAAAAAAATTTCCTCTCCACATCTTAAATATCATATTTAAAAAGAATTTGTATAAAAGTCAACTAATTCTTTAAAAATAATTCACAAACATTCCATACTTAGATGACTACATTAAATTCATCATTGCCAAATGAACCAGCAATTACATTATTTAACTAAATTAATTGGAACTAAAAAACTTAAATCTAAATTAAACAACAATATGTATTTAAATCCTGAAAATTAATTACCTATGATATTCTAATTCAAGTAGCCACTTTATATTTTCTAAATAATTCCCCATTTTTGTTTTCCAGGCATCTAGTGCACCAATCAATAAATCAGCTCCGGATGGTGGTCTTTCATAAAGCAGAAAATCTTTCTTCTCAACCCAAAATGGATCCTAAAAATTTTAACATTAATTTGAGTTATTAAATAATTGATTAATTTATTTATATCCTATCCTCGGTAGGTTGCTTGCATTGCTGAGGTGTTATCAAACCATTGACTCACTCAATTATTCATTCATATGTTAGTTATCAACATACATAAAGGCCATTAATTTTTATTTATACTCAAAGCATTTATCATATTGTAAAATTTTGATCCCCACATTTAATCAAATAGATTAATAAATAGTTTATGTACCTGAGTATCATTAGCTATTCCACATTTCAAAAAAGACTTAAAGCAACCTATAAGTTTTATAATTACAGGATTTTTATTAAACATAGAGACAATAAGATTATGGTATTATTAAATAAACTTTCAGTGCACTTTTCATGTTGTGTAATATTTTGTAATGTCAATATACATATCACCATAGGTTACAACAGTTTATACATTAAATAATATCTTACCAAAGCTTTGATCTGCTGTACTACACCCGCGTTTGTCACTGATATTGTTACATTCTCTACCGGCAAGTTATTGGGGTTCTGCAAGTAAGACACGAGTTTAAAATATAAATATGTGGCATATTTTAGTAACATGAGAAATAAAACAAAATTTTGATTTTCCTTACTTTGAGTTCGGCAGTTTTACTCATTATATAAAAACGTATACAAAACTTTGATTTATTATAGATAAAATTGTCGTTATAATCTGAAAATAAATAAAATATTTCTGAAATAAGAAATTGTTCGTGTTCGTATTCTGTATCCCTTTGACAATTTGGGAGTATTGCAAATTCTCAAAAATATTTCTCCCTGAAGCTTAAGTCCAAACCTCCCAAAATTACAACTTTTACCTAAACGTACACGAAAATAAAATATTATTTGATGTCTTAACATTATAATATTTTACTAAAAATACAATATTGAGACAACAAATATTTAACAGATGTTAATAAACACAATGGTTTAGTGTAATGGAATTAATGTTTTTACTCAAAGTACCTAATAGCCTTATTCCTTGTATCCAATCCGTTGCGTTATAATTAAATAAATAAAGCAGTTCTTTGCTCTTCGATGTTTTATTGATTCGGTAATAACTATCCATTTAATAGTTTTTCCCCTAAATTTAGGGGGAAATCCCTTATGCTGGCAATAGTGTTGCTGAATTTGACATTTTTGACACTTAAAAGAAAGTGTTAACTGTTTATAATGTGTTTAAAATAAAATGAATTTAACTTAACTTTCCTTTTCTTTGCGATAAAATCGTACTATTTTGTATAAATATATATTCTGCTAATGAGGTGCCAATGAAACAACATTAAAATTCGTTCTTACTTTAAACATTGATGTTGAATTAGATATTTTTACCCTAAATTTAAAGGGGATTTCTATACCCCTATACCAGGTATTTTTAGGTATCAAAATTGCATTAGATAATATGAACATAACGATATATATATTTGAATCATTTTATTAAATTAATAATTATTCTAGAATATAATCATCTTTTTCATATAATTATGGAAAAATATTTTTGAGACTTGGTCGCACTGATTGTCAACATGTTTTTGAACTTTTTGAAATTATCTGTATGTTATCTTTGATACAACCGTTCAAAAAGTTCAAATTTTGTTTACATTTTTTAAATTGAAAATGAAAAAGGCTGCATCTGATCCTAAAGTAAAGAAAACACTTGTACGTAATTATGAGCAGAAAGTTCTAAAGGATAGAAATGTAGTTAATGTTGAAGCAGGTCCGTCTAAATTGGATAGAAATACATCTAAACCTTGTAAACAAAGACAGAATAAGCTAGACCAGCCGACTTTGTGTTCGAGCGAAGTTTTAGCAGGCTATTTAACTAATATTAGAAATAGAGAGCCATCGCCTGTTTCATCTGAAGACTTTAATGTTGATAAGGCTCTATTAAGTGCCAAGGTAAAAATAAACAAAAGTGTGAACCTTTTGAATTTTTAATTATATTTATAGAAAGAGTAACTATTTAAACATCAATGTGTCGTCATTTTCTATATGAAATAGAATAGACTTGAAAATAATACTGTTGGTGTAACATATTTTATACTAAGAAAATATATATATATCATCTCGGATTATACCTACAATGATTAAAAACTGAAGAAACATTATTTTATATATGTTTCTTTACTATTTACTTAATATTGAGTGGAAATTATACCAATGTGAAACTCATTTAGATGATTCGAATTTTTTCATACCATATTAAACTTGCACAACTGAATAAGATCATGTTGAGATAATATAATCTGATTAAATTATCCTTTCAGATAACAAAGAAACTAAACTTTCATTTCAATGACAGAATATATAAAAATTTAGTGGAACTCAATACAGTTAATGGAAATATAAAATCAAAAGATAAAAAAAGTTCAAAAAGTAAAACCTTTATCAAAAAGGATCTCGAACCAAATATAGAAGATTTTTGTCAAGATGAAAAAGAACCAGATATTTGTCCAAATATTCCAGTTATCAAGAGAAAAGTTAAATTAGTAAAACGGGTGGAGGATGGAAGATTGCACAGACTTGTGGCATCTTTTGAAAACTTGTAGCTAACCAATTATTTATTTCAACCATTTGTAAATATGAAAATTTAAGATATTAATATATTGAATATCATAACTAATACATAATTTTTTTTATTTAACATCAGAATACAACATTTTAGTTTCATATAAGTAATATAAAGTAAAAAAACACTTTAATGGTTTAGGAAAACAGAGTGAGAAGCATTCCTGATAATATTAGAATAGTAATAGTTTAATGTTGGTGTGTGAAGTCTGCTGTTCTATTATCCGCTTTAAAAAACTCATTTCAGCAGTGGGCCATTTACAGAAGTAATATTTATTTTTAAACATAAGTGTAGTTTAGTTGGTAAAATATAATATAACATTTGAAGAACCCTAGTATATAATAATACCATAATATATATTTTTGATAAGCTTTGGATTCTTCTCTTCATATAAATAGAGATATGGAAATTTTATAAAACCTTGCATGCATTCTTTTCTTTTGTAAAAAGTTTTAAAATATGACGGATAAAGTAACATATTTATTAATTTCATCAACAAAGGACAACTACAAGTCATAAAGGGAGTTACCATAATCGTATAGTTAGAAAATAGTATCATAGTCCTTTAATGAGAGTAAACGATTGGGGGAAACCCCTAGGTATATAGAAATGTATAATAAAGGGACAATGCAAGCAAATAAAGTTGCAGGTTTTAAAAATACTCTAAAACTTTAGTATGTATAATTATAAAAAAGATGTTACATTAAGATAAATTGTTAATAAGTATTAGACGGAAAAATTATTTACTCATCATAATTTTGGTCACAGTAGTCATTATAAAATTCGTAAGTTGTTCGAATAAGTCTTAAAAGCTAAAAAATTATTATCTAATATTAATTAAATTTTCTGTCTAAGAAGTTTGTATTTTGCCGCCGTCCTAATTATTGGTGTTGCCAGTTATATTTTTTTTACTAAAGTGTTCTTGAGATGATGCAAGTAGCAGTAATTAATTTTGAAACTGCTTGATTAAATGTTTTACTAAAGAACCGAATGAGATTATTAGATTTCAAACAAAGATAAGAATAGAATTTTACGTCTAGATAAAAGGTTTTTGTTTTATTTCTAGTTTTTTAATTATTTGAAGAGATTTTGTAGATACATATTTTATTATTATCAAAACCTGTATTTATCTTACAAAACACCGTGTCATAACACTGTTTTATTGTCAGACGTTTGTTCAGTGTTTACTGCCAGATTTATTTAAAAAGCAATACATTTGATGTAATTAATCATAGTTATTTTTTAATTAATTGTCTTAACTATGAATATTAATTAAATAGTTGACTTGTGTCACATACTTTACTCCTTAAATTAGCAACTCCTTAAAGCAACCTCCTTTTTTTTCCTATATCACACAATAACAAACGTGACCAAGACATTCATTTTTATATATATAATTATATATCTCTCTGTGTATAATATATACATAGATGATGCCTGTAAACTTTTATATGGCAACATTCACTAAATAGGGTATGAACACTTTTTTATAACACGTAGGTATAATATTTTCCTAGATAGCTCTGTGCTTTAAAAACGTCTGAACGCATCAATTCATCACCACACTTGTTCGGCATCCAGGGCGCGCCGTCGTGTTTGCTGTCGCTTTTCGCTCGCTCCGAAGAAAGAGAGATCGATCGTCCTCTCTCATCTACATTTTGCCAATAATTTCATTTCATTCAGCTGATTTCAGTCAACTTTCAACGTTGTTACACAGTGCTCGTGTTTATCAGACCGTATTATATAAATCTAAAATAAAACCAAACCTTAAAATGGCTGGAACGGAAATAATATCTAATAGTGAAAACGACCAATTTTTTGAAGGTGTCGAAAAATTGATCGAAATTTGGTTTACGCCGGTAAAGCACGCGGATCTCAGAAAAATCACTCGGTGAGTACTTGTCTTTTTTAAAAAAAAGAAATAGTTTTAAAAATATTTTTTATCTCTGTACATGTTAGAGGTTACCGGTAAAAATATTCTCAAAAAATATTCTTTTCTTACGATTTAATGTAACCTATAATAAACTTATCTTTCAGTAATTAACGGTCGATTAATTAAACACCTACAATTTTATAAAAATTTAATCATTTATGAATATTCCTTAATCTTAGACTTTCGATTGTTATTGTTATGGAAGCTTCTAGAATCAGCTGTTCAGTATGCCGGCAAAGAGTTCGTTCGGCGTTTTGCTTGATCCTACTATTGAAGGCGGGTAATTTGACTTTTTATATCCCGAAGGATTTCTGCCATAAACTAACCTCTTAACTATTTACTTAAATTAAACTGAAAAATTCTATACTTGAATATTTAACATTTCAAACCATAGATAAGCAAAATTTACTTTTAAAATAAATTTACATTTATCTACAACAGATTACAAAAATATAATAATTTTGAGTAAGAATTTTTATATTCCCTATTTACTTTAATAAAACATTGGCCTGAAAGTTTTCTTATTTGATACATTCTATTAGATCATTAACACACATTAACTACACCAGATTTCACTAAATAAAACTTTGTTTAAAAAATTTCTCTCAGGAATAATTTGGTGAAAAAACTGGAACCAGATTTATTTCCTTGAATCTACTTGTAACAGGTTTACTATAATTATGAAGTCGAAATTTTCAGAACTGGTTACCGAAAACACTGGCATTATAACTGCATTGTGAGATTCAAACTTGTTTATCATCAAAGATTTTTATTTTATGGTTACTTACATAAAGGCTGTATGGTGTAATACTTTTGACTCTTAATTATTAATAATAGTTAGTCACATATTTAAATTAAGATAATTATTTTTATTTTCAATTTATCCTCCGACTTGATTGAATCTACTATTAAATCAATCGCAGGAAAAATTGAAAAATAGTTTTTTGAACCTTTTAATTACAAAATAGTGTTGCCAGTATCAAAATTAAGTTTAGTTAGTCACATATTTAAATCAAGATAATTATTTTTTATTCAATTTTTCCTCAGCATTGATTGAACAGTAGTTTAAGCAGTAGTAGAAACTACTGTTCAATCAAGTCGGAGGAAAAATTGAATAAAAAAAATAAATAGACAGGGTGTACATGGTTACGCACCATCTATTAAAAGCTGAGAGGGCATAGCACTAGAATGATAACCCAAAAAGAATTTTTGAAAAATAGTGAATAGTGTCAGTCAAAATCAACTCACTTTTAACAAAGGTTTTATTAGATTTACTCATTAAGCCAGATATAGCATTTCCTCGTATAAATAATATGAGATTTTGACTTCTTCCCCCATCTTTAATTCTTTTAATTTCTAG
>JAOPUB010103087.1:0-12632 GCA_027564055.1 Neptis clinioides
CCGCTTTCAAATCATTTTTGATATTTTTTTGTTTTGGTGGCAATGGACATAATACAGATTATAATACGTAAAGTATTTAAGTTAAAAAAATAGGACAAAATATAAACATATAATTATAATTAAAAGCTTAAATGTAACTGTTTCATTTTTTAAGATGACAGTCTGTCATCTGTTGATAACAACATAACAAATAAGATTTAAGTTTCCTATAATGGATTGGGAAATAAGTAATATTGGTATTTCCTTAAAATAAAGCACTGTTTTGAATATTGATTAAATTGAATGAGCATATTAAAAAATCTAAAAAATCAGATTAACAGTATTAATATGTATTCATAATTTCATTTATTTTTTACGCCACGGTGTGGTCATCCTTTAATAATGTTGTGAATTGCCAAACTGACATTTGACAGATAAAAAACTGTTGTGTGTGTGTTGTCGTAGGTAACGTAATCGTATTGATTTATCTTGACTGTAGTTTTGTTATACATAATTGTATACGCCCAGTTCTAACTTTCTGGAGATTAGACAGATATTTAGATACGACTTACGAACATGAGCAATACAGGCGAACAGCTGACTTTAGCAAGAGATATTAAAAGAGCTATTGAATTATTGGAAAAACTTCAACAAAGTGGTGAAGTGCCAGCCACAAAACTAGCTGCATTACAAAAAGTATTGCAAAGTGATTTTTTGAACGCTGTTAGGGAAGTGTATGAACATGTATATGAAACCGTCGATATTCAAGGATCTGCCGATATCCGAGCTTCAGCAACTGCTAAGGCGACGGTTGCAGCTTTTGCAGCAGCAGAAGGCCACGCTCACCCTCGAGTAGTTGAACTTCCAAAAACGGAAGAAGGGCTCGGTTTCAATGTGATGGGTGGTAAAGAACAAAACTCACCTATTTACATATCAAGAATCATACCAGGAGGAGTAGCTGACCGTCATGGTGGTTTAAAAAGAGGAGATCAGTTGCTCTCAGTAAATGGTGTATCTGTAGAAGGTGAGAATCACGAAAAGGCTGTAGAATTGTTAAAACAGGCAGTAGGATCTGTTAAACTTGTAGTTCGTTATACACCAAAAGTTTTGGAAGAGATGGAAATGAGGTTTGACAAGCAGAGAACTACAAGACGACGAACTAATTTCAATTAAATATTCAATTTTCCAAATATGTAGCAAGATTTGTTATTGTTGTTCTTATATTTAAATTGTTCATAACTTTTTAAAATATAAGATTTACTGCTTTTAGCAATTGTATTTAATTATGTTTAATTAGACTGTAAGAAATTAATTAATATATTTAAAGAGCAGCCCATACGATTCACAGGTTATAGAAATGTCTTGTAATAGTAGTAATTAAGAGGCTTACAAGTTGTATAACCAAATTCTTATTAAATCATTACAAAATGTCTAGATTTTATTATAAGCAATTGAATATAAATTCATGTATTATTAGATTAAATAATGGATTATGTATACATTACACTACTATAATAAGGGAGCATGATTCATTGTTATGAATAAACTATTGGTGAAAGTATGAAATAAAATGTGAAAATGTTATAATACTTTTATTACATCAATTTATTTACAGTTTGGTTTATTCTTATATTACCATGCATCAAAACTTCCAAAGTTGTAGTTTCTTTCTTTTTTCGGTTTTTTTGTTGGTACTTCTTGATTTTTAACAACTTTGCTTGTGGTTGGTTGTTCTTGTAGGTTCAAATATTTTCCCACTCCATCTCTAAATACTTTGAGAGGTTGTTTCTGTGCTTTTTTTGGTTTTACTCCAGATGCTGCTTGTTTCTTTAATTCATCAGCTCTTTCTTCTGCTAGCTGTAAAAAGTATAGAGTTTTAGAATAGGGTTGCTGCAAATGGTTCTTTGAAGCAGTTCCTGCAGATGTAAGTATTAGTTTTCGATGACCTTTTTTTCTGTTCTTCACCTTAGGGAAAAATGATCTTATAATAGCCAATAATTTGTTGATGCCTTTTATTGAAAAAAAAAGTATCAGGAAAAATATTAAGATTTCTGGAAGTAACTAAACAAATCTGAATGGTTAATACAAAAACTTCAGTACCTTTTCTTCAGCTTCTGCAAAAGGATCAACAAACACTTGAGCAACTTCTATAATAATATCGTTTATGGGTCTGTCTTTATTGTCCACTTCAACATGTTCTATCCGATTAAGTGTATCTAGACCACCAACCAACTTTCCAAATATAGTGTGCTTGCCATCCAATTGTTTACAGGAACGGAATGTGATGTAACTAAAATGGTATTTATCATTATTTATTTTAATTTATTTAATTAAGTAGCTACCATCGCCCATGGACATCACATACAAGATAGACACTTCTCAAGACAAGTGCGTCTTGTCTGGCGATCCCACCTTGAAAGAAAGGGAACGAATAAAAGAATGCTACGGTTTCGATGGACCCTGAGTTTGAGCTCAGAGTTCACCAGAACCATAACATTATCGGGATAGGAAGAGCAAGTCTGGTACACATGCGATTCAACCGGAACATGTCAGAGACACTTAGTGACCGGATTCGCATGCTGACATGACAAGCCAATCCGGGAACAGTTCTACCACCAAGGGTTACTCACCACATACGAGATGCGAGCTCTCTCCTAGCGGCATTTTAATTCAATATTTTTATAGGTAGTTAAAATAATATAAAGCTGGATCTAGCTAGTTTAAATGTGTTTACAACAATATTTATAACTGGTTAATTACAGATATGACTGGCTGATTAGAATAGTTATTAATTACAATTTTACATTAGATTCGATTACAATAGATTCGATTGGGCTGTTACTGGTATATCTGGTAGTGTACAGATTACAAATATAATTGGCAGGTTACACATATTACTGGCAGGTGGTTACAAGTATAACTGGCCGGTTAAAGTACGAGTGTGAATGCCGAGTCGCGAATGCCGAACTTGAACAGAGATAATTCTAGCTTTAACTTAACGTGAGTAAACCGACATATGTGTTCATAAAATGTGTCTAATGTAATAATCTGTTTGATTATAATAGTTTTTAACTGGCTGGGGCTGTACAGTGCCACAACTGTACACAATACCTTTTCCTTTATGGAATAAAAACAGGAAAAAATATTAAGTAGCTGCCAGCAGTGAAGGTATGGATAGAAATTGGCTGGTGTCATAATAGTTTTATTTAGCAGCTTAAAACAAAAATGAATGATCGAATGTTTTCCTTTTGTAGGAATTCAAATTTTAATCAATCTAAGATAATTTAAATTTTGTACAGTATTTATATTTTACATACAAGTAGAATCAATTAAATTCTTACAACTGTGATCCATTAGTGTTAGGTCCAGAATTGGCCATGGACAAAATACCCCTGCCGATATGATGCAAGTTAGGTTTAATTTCATCTTCAAAAGGCTCCTTCCATATAGACTCACCACCAGTCCCTGTTCCAGTAGGGTCACCACCTTGTATCTAATATATAAATTAATTATATTCATTATACTCTCAGAATGTGTTGTTCATAAGCACATTTAAAGTCATATTAAAAAGTAAAAGATATGTAAGAAAAGAAAAATATCCAACTTTTTTTATCTGAAATCTAGAAAAACATTTATGTGTTTGAATCTGATTAAAGTTATATAATCTTTTTAATAAATAATTTAGGATATAAAAAGATTATCAAACTTAAATCTATTAAAGACACGGCTTTACAGTGTAACCTTTACTTTTTCTATTATGAAATGAATATAAAAAACAAAAATTACATATTTTTATTTATTAATTATTAATAAAGAATTTTTTTAATTAATAACAAAAATAATAAAAATTTGCATATATATGTGTGAAAAAAAATGAAAAAATAATACAAAAAATTTGAAAATCTTTAAAATTATTAGAATAATGATTGGAATGTCATTAAACTTAAATTATGTTAAAACAACCACTAAAAGGACTGCAGCAATTTTAAATACAGTTTATTTTAATTTTAAATAAATATATTAAATATATTTAACTTACCATAAAATTTCTAATAGATCTGTGGAATTTAGTGCCATTATAATACCCATTGAGGCAATGTTTTATAAAATTGTCACAGGTCTTCGGAGTCATATCACAGTATAATTCAAAATTTAGCTGACCATAATTAGTTACCAGTCTTACATAACCTTGAAAATAAATAAATGATTGAAATATAATTGGAATATTAATATCTATTTTGTGATTTTTTATACCTTTTTTCTTCACTCTTTCATATTTAACATCATCTTCGGAGACAATGGCTGCTTCATGTATAGTTTCTGGAGCCATGGCAGTCGATGTAAAACTCGCTGCAACCTTCCCTGTAGAGTAATGTGCAGCATTGAACTTATCTGCAACCTGTTTAATGAAAAGGTTTAATCATTTTAGCATACTTTTTTTAATTCTCTAAGTCAGTGAATAATACAATACCTCTTTTTTTTCTTCTTTTGTTTCTGGTGCTTTATATTCTCTTTCCAGCTCTTTCAAAATGTCCTTAGTTTCGGCTGATACAGTTTTTAGTCTGGCATGTGGATCCTTTTTTAGTGCTATTTCCTCTGTAATTATAAACAAAATATAACTAGTGTTACAAATATTTATTACAAAATTTTAGAGAACAGACTAAATAGCAATTAAAACGAAAGAAAAACATATTACCTTCTGTCTCCACTCTTAAATTATTCTTCACATGATGAAAGGTAGAAATGTTAAATTTTTTCAAATTATTTGGATCTTGTATAGTAATAATGTCGGATCTAACAAATGGTGTATCACTGATGAGATCCTTCCAATTCTTGCCCTTGATATTAAGCTGTTCAACTGCCTCATAGCAATAAACATTTCCACTAGTTTTAATGGCAACAATGTGTGAGTTTTTTGTGAATGGTTTAAATAGAACAGGGCAGTGATAATCATCTTCAGCATTTTTAGCGAATTTAAGCTTGATAAGAGTTTTTATATCAAGTTTCTGTAAAGTAAAAACAAATATATGGACTTAGTTCTAAGACATACTCATTGTTTGTTTAATCAAAAACATACTAACTTTTCCTGTAACTGGATTAACCTTAAACCTTTTCAAAAATTCAATTATAGCTTGCAGTTCGAATATGTTTCCATCCTCATCACAGTAAGGATGGTCAAATGGTTGAAGACATAAGCAACAGTGATCATATGGAAGTCTTCTGAAAGATGAGTCTTCATCTACTGCAGTGCCTGATTTTTTTCCACCGTATAATGTGGTCCATTCTGTATATGTAAGATACCTAGAAAGTTACACATGATTTAAATGAACATTAAACATTCAATGAAATAAAACTTAAGAAAAATAGGTTACATTTTATCCTTCTGATGCTGTCGTTTTCCCATTTTTGAAACTTTTTAACGACTTTAAATTAATAATTAAAATTTATTAGTTTTTATTACTGTTATGATATTTTTAATAACTTATAACTTCTTATAGACAACGTATTATAAATATTATGATTTATCTTTTAAGTTTTTAATAGTTTGACATATTATTGACAATGTTGCTACTAAGTGGAATCAGCACAAAGATTACCCCCAAAGATTATATATACATGATTACCCCTTTTGAGTACAGTTATAAAAAGTTACCAACTTAACTGCCTGTTCTATCAATTTTCTGTATAGAGTTAGCCCTAAATATAATGTGAATAATCAAGAGTATTTACCATGGATTGGATTTTATCCTTAAAATTTATCTTACATAAGCGTTTAGTCAGCAGCATCTACAAAATAGAAACTAAATGTGAGAGATTTCAAAGGATGTAATAATTAGTATACATTTTGAATAATTATACTTATACTAATATATGTCGGAGAATAAATCATCATAATCTGCTTAATTACATTTCGTAAATATTTTTCTGAAAATGGTAGATTTTGAATATTTGTTGAGTATACTTCGTATTGGTAATGTGGCAACATTCCGGTTTTTTTAATAAACATGTCGGAAAGTGGTTGTGCATTGTGAACTTGTATAAAATATTCTATAATTACAAATATTTTAAGTTATAGGTACAGTTAGATTTTGAAACGTTACTAATTTTACGGCTTAGATATTTTTCTCTAGCTAAAAGTCTTACCTTGTACGGTTGCCCGTTTTTATGTTAAACGTGTGTGCGTTTATGACTTTCAGTTGTGCTTGTAAGGTGATACAAAATACAAATGGACGAAATGTGGTAGAAGAAAGAAGCTCTCAAATCTTTAAGAAAACAACAATATTCAAACTGTCTTATTAATAAGGTATATTAACGTTTATTGTTATATTGTAATATAAACTTAAGCTAAAAGGCAAGGGAAAGTAACTGCCTGTTTGCGCTTTGCAGTTTGGAGCATCTAACACGGAGTTTTGGTTACTATAACATTATATATATTCTGGATGTGTTTCTTTGTCCTCTATTGATTGTTTTGGGATACATTATTATCGTCTCAGTGGTTGGCAAAAAAATTGTAAATTATCGGATAACGCCAGCCCACAAGATGGCCGACTGTTATTCGTAAGGTACTAAATAATCTTTTTCCATTCAATATCAGTCTATTCCATTATTTTGATTTCGTTTGCTCGTTTATGCTTAATAACTTTACGATTTTACTTAATTTTGTTATCAGGTAATGATTAATAACAACGTGCTGAAATGTCTTTGTTCTAAAGATGAGTTGTTTTACAAAAAGGTTCATCTTTCATGATTGATTACCTAATTATTTTTTTGTTAACGGCCTTTTTATTGATATCCATTATCTTTTCTCAATATTTCTCTATAAGTATAGTTATAGCAGATTTATAAATTATTTTTTATCTTTCATGAGTGGCTATATTACTTAAGTCAGATTAGTATATATCATCAAAACTTATAACTATGTATATAATGACAAAAAGTTTTAAATTTAGCTCAAAATTATACATTAAGCTTTAAATGTTTCAGTTTTGCTTTTTATTCATTTCTCTAAAAACATTCATTGAAATAACTTCATATGTTCATCACTCACAAGCTTTATTTGGCTTAATAACATTGCTGTTTATGTAGTGGTATGATGTTGATGGTTTTAGATAATGTCTGGTGCGTCTGGTTCATCAGGAAGTGGAACAGGTCGAGGTCGGGGCAGCGGTAGCGGAGCAGTTGATAATAAACCAGAATCTAAAGAGAATAAACAAAACCCAAAAATGTCTAAAGCCCTTGGTACATCAGCTAAAAGAATCCAAAAGGAACTTGCAGAGATAACCCTGGATCCTCCCCCAAATTGTAGCGCTGGACCTAAAGGAGACAATCTCTATGAATGGGTATCTACAATTCTTGGGCCACCCGGATCAGTGTATGAAGGCGGAGTTTTCTTCTTAGATATCCATTTCTCTGCAGAATATCCCTTCAAACCTCCTAAGGTAAAACATTTACTTTAATTTATTACAGCTGTAAAACAATAATAGATTTTTAACAAGTAAGTTCGTACACAAATAAAGTATTTGTGCAAACTATTATCTCGATGAAAATGAAGATAAATTGATTCACTATAATCAGACCTTATATAATCTCTTTAATAATTGATATAAATATTTTCCAAGTAACAATAATCTTTTAAACTTGATTTATTAGGCCTTTAAATGTTCCATGAAAGAATTTTTATTATATTTATGACTATCGTAGACATGGCATATCTGTACATTTAACATTTTTGAAAAAAGTAGTAAAGACATGTAAAATAAGTTATAGAACACAAAAATATAATTATTGAAATTATATTGATAGGACAAATAGGATACTTTATCTCCCAAAAGAAAATAGTTCTTGTCCCAAAAGAAAATAGTTCTTGAGGGATGTGTCGATTTTAGAGGTTGAAGGGAGTGAAGGGAAATAAGAGTTTTAATTTATAGCTTAAAGAAAAAAATAGAAAACTTTCATCCCAATGTATAATAAAACATAGGATAGGCTAAGGATAGAAATGAATTGTGCACACAAATAGATAATAAATTGAGATCAACACAGAATACTCTTATTTATAATATGAGTTCCTATGGGATATAAAGGCTCTATTTGTGTAAATATTGCTAATATAAGAGGAATAAAATAGTAAACACACATAGTAACTGAGAATCAACACATCAAATATTTTTCAAGGGGTATAGTTGTGCTAGAATCTGTATCTCTAGTCTATACTTAATATTATCAATGCGAAAATAATACTATCTGATGTCTATCTGTGACTCAGTCACACTTAAACTACTGTCAATCAGTTTTGGTGAAATTTGGTGGAGAGTTAGATTAGAACTTAGTGTTTGATTACGATATAGTGGTGTCATGTTAAGTAACAATTAAAATATTGTTTGTTCAGTTATATTTTGCCCTTTTTTTTCAATTGTGATGCATCTCATCCTGATTTACTATGTAGGCATATGAATTATAATGGTACTTTAAAGACCCAAAGTGAAGTGTTGGCGGGTCGATGAGTTCTCAACATACAATTGAACTTCTATACATACTTTTATCCTCTGTTGCTATATTGCAATATTTTACATTTTAATGTTCAACACAATTTATATATGACATGTACTTCATCATGTATTCCAAGCCCTTAAAGCCTTTTCTTTACAATTAACCATAGCCTACATCTTTTCCTGAGATATACCTTGCGCCACGTACTGTGTACTACGTCTGCTATTTGTCAAAATAATAAATGTAATAGCCAATGCAGTCGGTCAGTACACTCAGGATGCGCAGTGTTTTCTCACTATTTCTTCTCAAGCGTAACGTTATGTGGCGATTGCTGTAATCTTTTTATAAATAAAAACTATTGAGACATTAAATCTGATTTCCCGGTGTTTGTAGATGCAATAATCTCCCGTATATTTCAACCTACTTGTCGGAAACGACTATTTTGGGAACTCTTAATATAATACACAATTACATACATACATACATACATACATACATACAAGTTAAAACGACATTATATTAAATGTCTTAAAAGCTTAATACAGTTAATATATAAAAGGAGAAGCTGACTGACTGACTGACATATCAACGCATACCTAAACTATAAGGGTTAGAAACTTGAAATGTTGCACAGAGGGTCCTTTTATAACGTAGCAGAGTAGTCAGGAAGGATTTTTGAAAACTCACCCCCTAAGGAGGGTGCAAAGTTAGTAGGATACTTTGCCATCTTTGAAGTTATTGGAATGAAATTCTGTATGAATGTTCTTCATTGAAAGTCATGAAACACATGTAAAATATTTTTGCGAAATCTATCGCTTAAGGGGATGAAAGGGGGGTGTAAAGTTAGTATGTATGAATACTTATTAATAAAACGAGAAACTTTGTCTGTTAATTACGCTTAAACCACTGACCTGATTTTGATGTAAGTTAGTATAATGATAGACCATACTTTAGGAAAGGATGTAGGATAAGTTTTATAGCGAAAAAAGGATTAAAGGGGTTAAAATAGGGGATGACGTGCATGTCGATCTGAATTATTGTTTATGTCTTGAAAATTTTGACGCCTGAATGTTTGTTAATCAATTACACGAAAACGGCTAAATTGATTTCAATGAAATTTATTGCAGAAATAGTTTATAATGTAGATTATAACATAGGCTATTTTTTATCCCGGAAATTAAATTCTATTTTCCTACAGGATAACAACATAATTTATTAGCTGCTATAAGCGCTTGCGAATTGCGAATATTTTTATCAAATCAAATCAAATCAAATCAAATCAAATCAAAATCAAAATCATTTATTCCCATAAGCACGGTGTACATTAGGTTTTAAACTGAAAATTGTCCGCATGCTTTGCCATTACAATGGCGTGGAAATATTATTATAAAGGTCAACATTAATAATCAAAATTTTACTAAAATATAAAATTAAATGTGGTAATGTCATAATTTGTGCAATGTCATAATTTTTTTTATTTTATATTCTTATTCTAAGCGATTCAATTAATACAAATTCAACAAATACATAAAATGTCCTAAAATCGTCCTAAAATTATATTACACACACAAAAATTCTTTCAGATCATAGAAGGATTTTTCGATTAGCCATTGTTTCAATTTTTTTTTGAATTGAATGAGAGGTAGTTCTCTTGTTCCCTTTGGTATCTTGTTGTAAACCATGGCTACGGTTACAAAACTATTCTTTCGAGCTAGTGCAGTCTTGTGAACAGGTATTTTAAGACGCGTAGGATCTCTGTTTGGATAACATGAGTTAGTTTCATTTTTATTAAATAACTCAGGATGCTCTTTCACAAAAATGCCCGATTGCATTATAAATAAAGTAGCTACAGTAAGTATTCGTAGTTTTTTAAATAGTGGTCGGCAAGATGTTTCAGGGTTTACTCCGTAAATTGCTCTTACACATTTCTTTTGGGTTAAGAATACTTCTTTGATATTAGTAGAGTTTCCCCACACACAATAATAGGCCATACCCGAGAATAGAAGCGACATAACCATTGTAGGCTGTTAATGCAACTGATTCACTAGATGTTATTTTTAAACGCCTTAACGCATATATAAAATGGTTTATTATTAACTAGCGACCTGCACAGGCTTCGCACGGTTTCTCTACTATAATATATAATAATATATACAGTATTATATATATAAACCTTCCTTAAGAATCATTCTATCGAATAAAAAAAAAACCATATTTGGTATATTGTAAAATGTTTTAATAATATATTCCTTTTTGCAATGATATATTTTTAATAATGCGCTGATGGATGAAAACGCGGGAAAGGGAATAATAATCGATTGAAATGTTCACAGATAATCGAAAATTCAAATATCGAAGTAACATAGACACGTTATCGATACTTAAATGAAAATCGAAAATAGAAGAGTATAAAATTATAAATATTGAAATTAAGCTTGGCTTCAGGCAGATTAATATGGAAGCAATTATACTGTTTTTATTTTTATAGTCAAATGTCTGTATAATTCCAGAAAGATCTACAGACTATAACGATTATTTCAATGTTTTATGGCTACATGGTAGCCAGGCTTAACAAGAAACCTTTGAAGTTAACTATTTGCATTACAAGATTTGTACTAATATCTTGTCAAATAGTTCTAGCATCGTTGGGATAAAACATTTTTAAAAAACAATAATATTGAAATTTGTGCAGTTATTTTTGCACAATGTGTGAACAAACCTGCTGACAGACATATTCCTTAACAATTATTGTTTTGTCTTACATATCAGAAATTCGATAAGCTACACTACTATTATATTTACATAGAATAGAAGACTGTACTTGCTAAGAAGATAAAAAAACTGCTAGTTTGAAGACTGTCTGGATATTTGATCAGTCAGTGTGCAGCAGTTAGTTAGAGTCTATAGGGATAAATTCACAGCCTTTAACAAACATTGATCTTTATTACATGATTCCACATAGAAATATATTATTCCTGGTATTATAAAAAACATTTGAAATCAAATATAATGTCAATAAAATTATAATAATTAAAGAGTGATATGAAACATCCGTAAATAGATTATAATATTATCTAAATATTACTCATGTGACTTTAGGAACATAATTAAAAACAAAATTATGATGATAAGATTGTCAGTGTTTATTCGTAATTTACTAATTTGGAAAATAACTAATGAGGATTTACTTTGAAATTTAACAAGTTTAGATTAAATCTTGTTTGTTATTTTAACTCAGAACTGGAAAGAGAACAAATGAGTGGGAAATACAACTGATAAATGGTCTGTGTCTTAAACATAAACATTTATTAAAGTATACAACTTTGATACTGAACAAACAAAGGAAAAAAGTAGAGGATAGTCTTTGAAGTTTTTTAATCAATACTTTATAAAAATTATTATTTACAAACAGAAATAATTGTTAACAGAAATTTATTCATGTTTACAATAGTTTGGTTATAATTCTTTTAACTGAAAAAGATTTGTAAGCAACTCTTTTTCAGTGTATTTGAAATAGCTAGATAATATGAAAAAAAAAACAATTCATTATTAAAAGTGCTCAATAAATTAATATCTTAATACGAAAATAGAATAGTATATTAAAGCATTAAATGTGTTACAATTTAGAAATTATTTTAGGTAATTGTTTATGCCGTAAAAATTTATACATACCAAATAGAGATGCAGGTGTGCAGCAACGGTATATATATGAGTAACAAATCTGAATCACTGACTGCTTCATATCTTCGTAATGCAAGTTGTGCCCATTTTTCAACAGGACCAGCTAATGCTCCTCCACTGGATCCTGCACATGCTACCATTCTGCACAGTACACTTAGTACTACTCTTGATCTATCTGTGTAAACCTGTTTATATGAAAAATAAATATAGCACCATAAATGCAAAGATTTTTAAAGTAATACCTTAAATTTGTATGGTGTCATAGAAATCGGGAATGTTTATTTGAGTTCTTGCAAAATTTTGGATTTTGTTTCAAAATCGAAGAAAATTAATTTAATAAAAAGTGATTAATTTATCAAAACAAGCTTTATTTATTTATTTTTAGTTTTAACAAAATTAAAGAAGTATAATATAAAGTATAACCCATTGATCTCATAATGAAAACTAAATAAAGAATTGAATGAAAACAAACCAAGAGTGTAGTG
>JAOPUB010103194.1:0-12632 GCA_027564055.1 Neptis clinioides
ATGTTTTTCTTGTAATTTCTGTTGAGTTTAAGGCTAAATACACAGTAATTACTGAAGTCATTCAAAATTTAAAAAAATTACGAAATCCTTGACATAGTTCTTAGAATTTAATTTATTTTATTTTCCACAAAATGGCGTTTGGTTTTTGTTGGACTTTGTTATATTAGGTCGATAGTTGAATAGATTGAAGAATTATCAAATCGGCTTGAAATCTTGAGTGCCATTAGGACCAAATGTACAAAATTTTGTGTAACTTACTTGATATAGGGTTGATGTAAGGCGACCAAGCTGGCATGGATGGTGACCGAGACAGAAGAGAGATGGAAGTAGTCGAATAATACAGGCAGATGGTAGTGAAGTCCTTGAGAGGGCTGGAAATGTAGCTTCAACACACGGCAGGATACAGGCGAGAGAGTACTCGACTGCGCTCCCTCGCTGCACCACAACTCTATGCCGAGGCTCCATTCTGCCCTCTCGAGGGATTCTTTCAGATTTCGGCTGTCAACTAGGAAAAATTATAGACTCATATATATTATTAGACTCAAATTATTTTTAGTTAATTTATCTTGAATTATCAAACTAATTTGTAACGATATACCTAGTTAGGACAGGTATCTGTACACTACGTTAAAAAATAGCCATGTACATATAAAATATTTTTCATATCTGCATTTTTTATTGTGAGAAATAAGAATTTATACTTGGAAATGTAATGGACTGCAGTCCATAGCAGTAGGATAGTATGATAAGTTATTAGGAAGAGCGTCAATGATCTTATTTATTATAATATAGGGAAAAATTAAAAACCTAGCAAATATTTGCTGAGAGAAACTAGAACAAAATTATATATTCGACTGCGATTTAAATCGAAGTAGGAATTGATAGCTGACAATAATTACAATCCATACTTTACGACATTACTGCGGTACTATACCTGCTGTATTTCTGTAGGTAAGGCGCCGTTTTGAAAATCGATAGAAATAATTAAGATATATCGATTAATTACAACGTAGAGTTTTTTCGAAACATCAAAATATCGCGTTTGAAAAGTTACACTTAAATCTCTTTTAAAATGAATTAAGAAAATGCGCTTGGTCTACTGGATTTCCTTGTACTTAGGAATTAGGACGATTACTGCATATTAGGTCAACCCCTTGGAAAAGTGCCAGACAAGCTAAACTTGTCCTGGTTTTATCTCTCATTTTTGTAAATGCTTTGTCTCAGCCCCTAACTCGTGTTTGTAATAGGCACGACATAAATAGTTTACAGTAACATAAAACGTTTTGTTTTGAATATTTTTATTACTTTTATTTAAGACATTAAGGATGTTTTTCCATTGTCGATAAATTGTAATCAAACTGCTTACTTAATAATAGTATATTGTTAATTATGATGCTGACAACACTGACTTGAGTGAACGTTGGTAGCATTGCTGCAGAATATTATACAAAAAAAGATAAAAACTAATCAAATAAATACGCCGTCATGACAGAAATCATTATTATTCCATTATAAGTATTTTAGCAGTAACGCTGAAGGTCTTAGTCTAAAGTATAACCACCAGGATTATTATTGTCGCTAGGACGTTATACTGCTGATCTCAGATTTGCCACGATCCTCTTCTTTACATTTTTGTATTAATGTAATTATAGACGTATATTGCCATACATAATTAGTAATCTCCTACAAAATCTGGTAAAGTGCAAACAGTTTATTCATGTGTTTATTTTGAAAATAATATAATGTGCCAAAATATTTAACATTTCCAGTCTAAACTATTAAAATTTATGTCGGTTTTATGAGATTTCTATCCACAAATTATTGAGAAATATTGAGTCTGAAGATCGTTAAAATTAGCTTACCTAATAAATGCGCTCTAAAGTGCACGATGTCCCGCAACGTGACCTCTTCGTTTCTGTACATAATTTGGAAGGCTCTAGAAGCAGCGAGGCCTCCGATGAGAGAAGCGTTAGCAGCGGGCCTGCCGGTCCTCGCGGCGCCATTGCCGCTCGACACCGTTGCCTCGATGTGGACCGGCACTTTGGGTGAGACGCGTAAACCCACGCGCACTTGGTATAGTCTGAGAACATGAAAGCTAAGCTTTAGAACATGAGCTTTTCCTAATTCGTTGTTTTAAATTTAAGATTTCATATTAAAATTAATAGGACAAGGTTTTAAACATTATATCGATTATCGCGGATGGATTTACATTAAAGTTATAGAGCATGGTGATTTTCTTTTATGACAGAATGGTAAAACTTTTTGATCTACCCTCATTACAACATCTTCTTTACATACTTTGTCTTATATTTATACGACGAGTTTGTTGTGAAAATGATGAGTGACGTTTAAAGTGTATCAAAATCAAAGGTTTCATTTTAGTTAAATAAAAAAAAATAATTAATTTGAACAACTACGCTTTAAGAAGTCATACACATCAAAATCTATAAAATATATCTCGGGCTACATTAAAATATCTTAGTATGTAAGGTAGGTAGATAGTATGGTTATTGTTTATCCTAAATACATATCTCACAATTGCGGGCTAATCCTTATTTTAAGGGAAAAATTATATATCTATAATATGGTCTGGTAATAATACGTATATTATAAACCTGCTTAATAAAAATACGAATTCGTCATCCATTGATAGATAAACTAATGTTAAAAATTCCGAGTAGGAGTTATGTTAGAAGTATTTTATCACGTTTAGTTTACAAAATAAATTAGACTTTTAAAAATATTAGGCCTTTAAATACATACCACCTGTTAATATAAAAAGCAATGTTGAAATCTTGTATTGGTGCCAAAATCTAATAGCGGCTAATTTTATTGTTAGGTTCAGCCAATAAAATTAAATGGTGTCAGATAACCATTACTGACTATACATAATAAAATAGAACGAAATTATATCAGAACTTTATAAAATGGAAGTTATTTGGTTTAAATTAATTCATAAATAAGCACCAGTTGGGTGCAAGATACTCAAGAGCAACAAAAAGTTTATTTAAGAAAAGTCAGTTCTGCTATACAAATAGGTAACCATAGATAAAATTGGATTGTTCTTTAAATTTTACTAATATTATGAATGTTTGTTACTCATCACGCGAAAACGGCTGAACGGATTTAAATGAAATATGGCACACAGATACTTGACAAACTGGATAAAACTGGTGTAAAAAGTAGTTTTATTCCGGAAAAATTCAGATTTCCTATGGGATAAGGATATGTTTCCTGACGGATGCGCCTATATATGTATATTCAGCAACAATAAGTTGAGCATATAATGCTTTTTGATAAATCCAATCAAGAAACGCGGTAGCGTGTCAAGCCAAGTTCAAGCAAAGGAATTGGTTAGCCAGCGCCAAGTATAATATTACACGAACCACTTGTTGCCACTTTTGACCCTTCTATAACTCAAAACCTCTTTAATGTAAACACATAAAACTACGTGTGTTTAATTATATCTATAAAGATATGTAGAAGTCCAAATTTCATGAAGCTAGACCAAACGGTTATAACGATATGAAGGTCAAAACGTCTCAAATTTTAGTACTAACCTACTGACATATAGTACCAAAACATAACCTACTTCCTAGAAGGATGAAATTTGGAATCCAGCTCGATACTTGTGCATAAGCGTGGAAAAAAATCTAGTATAAAAAAAAGTTAAAGAATAGAATAAAAAAAAATCTTGTATCTTGTATCCCCCATACAATATTTTTTCTTTAATTGTAGCGTTGGAACCGTTACAAGCAGATATAAATGTTTAATCTTAATACCTGCCTAATATTCTTTACAAAAAGTAATGATATCCCACCAAAAACATAAATGTAAAAAAGGAGTTAAATAGAGAAATTATGCGAAGGCTTCGCCGCAAAAGGAATGGAGATCTAAATGAGTGCCAAGTTCTAAGCAAATTCCAAATATGTATTTATAGGAAACAAATAAAAATCCCACTCGATTCACTAGAGACGTGGCCCACTCCTAATACAAACATTTAGCTTATTCGAACGGATTAAAGAATATTAGTAGTTTTGCAATCCAAACTTTTAGTTTTCTTTTTTTTTAATTTTGATATATATATATATATAAATGCCATATAAAAAAATTGTATATTAATTCGGGTTAACATTTATTGTATTAGACATTTATTTATTTTAAGACTATCAGTAGGTACTCTATATGCTATGAATCGTGTTCATCAGGAAAACAACCTAAATAATTAAAATACTGTTCGTTCAATGCCCTTACCAACTCTCTTTGTGTTCGTTATGGGAAAACATAAATGTTACAGTTAATTTTTAAACAAAGCCTAAATAATGAATACGAGAACATTGTTCGGATTACTTCGTATTTGCTAACCAAAATGTATATCTACTGGGAAACTGTACGAATATTTTATTAGCAATTTTGGAAAGTAAAGTTCCAATCTTTGTAATTTTTTATAAATTATTCCGGTGTTTGGGGGTTATAAATAAAAAGTGAAAAACAATTCGTTTATAGATTACTAGCCGACCCGCGCAATTTAATTTTTTATAACCTATATATTTTTTATAACTAACAGAAAGTTTACTGAGCAGTCTATTGGTAAATCTCAGCTTTACTGAGTTAATGAGTCTGTAATAATCTACAGAAGATAATACGAGCGTCGAAGCCGAATCAATACACTTATGTATTTTTTAAACTAAGAATTAGAAACAAAATGATGCACATGTTTTGTATAGATGTGAAATGTATGGCATCTTAGACTTTTGGCACAGACACAACATAGGTAAATGACATCCGGCACATGACGTATGATGGCAAAGACTTTACTATTTTTATAATTTATTGCTACACGTAACACACTTAAATACTTCCTTGTTTTTCTAAATCCTCTTCTTATAGTCTCACTAAAACTCGAGAATAGTTTTGGTTTGGCTAATTTTGGTTTTCAAATCTTTGTCGAAGTTGAAGCAAGGTAAAGAGTGAAAAAATTAATGATGTTTATCGAAATTATCCCAATAACGAAAGAAAATAATTCTACTTACAATACAAATTTTATAATCTTGTAAATATAATAAGCCAGGATGGCCTTAAAAGCTTCTTACGTTCCTAAGCTTCATACAAAAAATACTGTAACTATAAAATATGAAAATGAAATGATTATTATTAGTTCAGTGTAATTAATATATATTTTTATACCTATTAAATTTTTTAATAGCACTTGTAAACTCACAAATCCTTTGGCTAATAAAACAAAATTAAATAGTTGCTAAAAATTTTAAATTATCTTAGTTTTAATAGCAATGTATGGTTAATTTTTGAAGATATTTTTTCTATAGTTTAGTTAAATAATATAATAGTTTTAAAGAAGACTTTAGAGAAGAAAGTCAACATTCGACAAACAATTTCATCATTTTCTTAACGAATATTTTTTATATCTTCAAGAGACTTAGAGAGAAACCCAAAGTTTAAAATAATGAATTGAATAAAATATTATACAATTTTCATAAGCTATATATAGCCACATAACTATCAAACATGTAGTTGTATACAGTGTTTTGATATGAGCAATCCCTTCATCAGACATTTACAAAAGGCATGTTAATTGGTCACACAATACCAATAAGCATCTACAATATGTGAATACTACACGTGACTAAACTGGTACATTTCATTACCAACATCCGACTACATTGTTACCACCATTCGGGGACTGAATGCACGTTACATAGAACTTGCAGTTTAATCATACAATTTCAATGTAAATTGAACCCGTTTTACAAGACTGAGTTTGATTTTACAAATAACTAATTTAACGTCATTTCTACTCAATTTTTTATTTTTTCCTTGTAAACCTTTTATAACAACAATTTCACAGTTTGCTTAATATCATGTGTGGCGTTTATGTATTAATTGCTTTTTAAGAAAAACAATTATTCTTTTAGTTTTTTATCCTACCACGTACAAGAAGAACCTAACGGAATTTATTTTAAACTAGCCGACCCGTCCCTGCTTCGCCCGGGTCTAATTTACTAAGCATTACTTTGAAGCGCCTGCCAGGTTCATATGAGCAAGGATTTATTTTCCCTTCTCCTTTTTTTAATAAAAGTAGTCTATAACATCTGCCAGTGAAAGCCCGTTCAAATCTGTCCCCCTGTCTAAATTAGCCGGAAGGAACAGGCAGACAGTCAAAAAATTTTTTAAAGGCTGTTGAGGCATATGTGTAGAGTGTATACATACCGGTGCACTTTATTTTTTAATTACAAAGTAACACTCCAATTTTATTTAAATGTATTGATATTTTATGCAGATAACTAAACCTAGAAGGAGAAAGTTTATATAAAAAAATTCATGTGCTGTGATATAATTTTCAATTCATGTGATGTCATAGATAATTTTCATTGACCCGAGAGTGAGTAAATCTGTTGGTGGGACAGTGAGGAAGATATGCATATTGTCACATTTTAATTCACTCTTAAACAAATTTGAAAAAATTCAGTGGAAGAAATCTCGAGTACATACTAGTACTCGAGTACTTCTACAAAATTTGGGTTATTTTTGAAAAAAAAAAAATTTTTAGGATCAGAACCATCGATCTTCATACTAAAATCGAGTATAAAAATAGTTAACCTAATTTAACTAGGTATAGTCAAGGCTTGTATTAATAGAAAAATATAAATAAAATTTATCAGGTGTCTAAATAACTAACCTGATACACTCAGCCACGTGTTACGAAAATTAGGACATCTTATAAATAAACAGATTGTGTTATGTTAGGTATTATGAAAGTAAATAATTACGGTTATATATAACTTAATAATTTTTTTTGTGTTAAACTGTATACCACAAATATGCCAAAAGTTTTATATTATTTTTATTTATTTATTTATTTTATTTATTTATTTTTTATAAAAACTTTTTACACACACAGAGGAATAAACATAAACAGATACAAATAAATTTACAAAGGCAAGTAAAGGCGATGCTTATTGCTAAAGCAATCTCTTCCAGGCAACCCTTGAGGAGGGTGAAGAATACAAACGAGTGGATGCCAACCAGTTCAAGCATTACACAAATTTAACATACAATACGTAAAGCATGCACTATATAAAATAATATATATAAGCAATTAAAGTTAAGTAATTTATAATATTGTTTAACACGACGTTAACGTTAACGTTAACGACCTACGGTGTTCGAGATTTCTAACAATGTATGGTATTTTCTAGACATTGATTCTGCGTCTTTCTGTTTGGAAGATTTTATAATACAAGTAGAACAACCGTTGTACTGCTTTCGTTTCGCTATATCTCTCAATTAACCACTTTACAATTTCTCACAATCTGCAATATAAATAACTTTAGTGATCCCCTCATAATCAATATATGCTCAAATCAATACTTACATGCTATTCAGGGCACATATATATTAAACAAAGTACTACATATAGTGCGCCCCTTATTTGTCACAGGATGTAATAGAAATTGAATAAGGGTTGTGTATCCTGTAGAGAATGAAACTGCACTGCACTGACTAAACTATACGGCAAAAAGAAAAAAATCTTATATATATCTATATATATATTTTTTTTTGGAAACTACCTTATTGAGTCGACTAATAAGCTCTGTTCGGTGACAGTTTGACGAGTAATATTATGTGTATGTTGACATGCAATGGTGTAGTAGAAAGTAATTTTATTATATAACTTAGTCGTCTTTGGGCATTAAAGTGGAGAACTTCACAAGTGAAATAAAACCTTGTCAAATTTCACGTCGATTTGAAGAAATGACAAAGTCAATGAGAGGACGAAAAAAAATATTTAACGAATAGTTCTTTAATCATAATGGTGCGTTGCCTAAAAGAATCACGCATCGTAAAATGTCATAGTAGACCTGCTATTGGGTCTCAATTCCCAAGCACCGTTTATGCATCAAAATAAATATATTCGGTACCTACATAACATCATTGTTTATATTTATATTATTATATATTTATATAAATGCAAATAGTATTTTCAATTCTAAAGAATTAAAGTACGAGAGCGCTGGATTAATACTTTCTGATGAAATTAATGAAGGAACATATTAATTAATTTTTAATTTATTAAGTATCCTCATAGACAAGAGGTGCGGCTGACGCATTTACGTTTAATAAATATAATTTATTGAGGTTCGACGCGCGAACTACCTGTAAATTGAATTTACGTAAATTGAGTTGAGAATTTTTTGAGAGGAGAAAATTTCAAAAGCAATCATAATTATGATATAGCATTAACTGCAAGTATATAAAGTTAAATAAATATTAAAACCAACAAGTAATCGCATAATAAAAATATTTACTCCAGTAACTTTTTTCCACATTTCGTAGATAAATTATAAAAAATAGTGTGATGTAAATATTTATGTTAAACTTGTATATTATTTATTATAATCTTATATCTTTCTCCAATAAATTTTATTTTGAAAAAATATACAAAAAGGTTATAATTATAAATTACTTGCGGATGATGGATGGTATAAAACGCAAAATATTTTTTTAAGTCTGACCGCTTATGTATGAGATCGTAGCTAGATGCGTGCAAGCAACTAAATTTTAAGGTTTATAATCATTACAACAGTATAGTTGAATAGTCCCTAATTTAGTGTCAACCCTGTGTTGGGCTGTGTAGGCCCAATCTATCCCCGTTTCCGGGCCACGCTCAAAGTGACTCACCGCCATCAATGGAGCCATTTCACTAATAGCTCGTCGTTGCAAACAGTGCGGAAATATCCTGTTTTACCTTCCCAGATTAACTAATTAAAAAAAGTAAATTGGACAATTCGTTCCTACCTTAATTAAGGTGGCTTTAGGTTGATATTTTTGTATACAATATTATTTTGTAAAATTTTTCTATTTTATATTTAACTAGTAGTAGTATTCGTTGAAATGTTTTCTTAAAAACAACGTTAAAAATACCTACCGGTATCGTCAGATTAGATAGAAATATACTTCAGAGTTGATAGAATATATTGTAACTAGGTAAACCGTCCTGGCTTTGACTGGGTGCAATTTTCCACGAAAATTTAGGTTTTATTTTTAACATTTTTTATTATACGACTAACAGAAGTTCAATTATCACGCAGCCCTTCTTACACAGCACATCTTGAGTTTTACTCAATCACCAAACTCTTTTCTCCTGTTTGAATCTCTTCCAAACTATTGTGTACATCTACGAAATTTAATCAAAATCGGTCCTACCGTTGTCAAATTATAATAGCAAGTATGGTGTAACTAACCCGACATTATATACACCTATATACCTCAGACACTGGGATCATGAAAAATCCTTATTTAGGATAAATCATAAATAATTTTCATTTTTTTTATATTATATTTTTGTAATTAGTAACAATACACATAAAATTAAATATAAATTATTAATTAGTAAACTATAACTTTAAACAGCAGAATCGTTATAGACTGTTTAAATCCTTATAAATTCGTTACGTAGGTCCAGGTTGTTTAAATTAATTATTAGCAGCTCTATTTTCAGTTATTACGATTAAATTATCTCCAATACTCATTCACAAAGGCTGTTTGTAATTAATTCATTGATTTTGTGAAATCAAGTCATGAGTGTTAATTTCCGCCAGTCAATGACAGCTTCCGTTTATATTCCGAGAATATAATGAATTTGCTTAATTAAACATCTTTAGACAGATATAATAAAACAATCGTGCGTTTATTAATAATTCAGTAACTACAAAATTAGACTTACTGATTTGTCATAATCTTGATTTTAAAAATAAGGGCCTAAGTTGGTAAGTGAGCTTCAATTCCAACTGTTCTGTGTCTTCCTACTGTTTAGAAAAATTTAGGGAACTCTCAGGATTGTAGCTTTTTTTCCCCATTAGAATGATTTTTAAAATGCGTCAGAGATGTGAGGAGGCCTAGGAAGCACTTAGAAAGTCGTTGGCCCTAAACTGCTATTTTAGGTTCCGTTCTCTGAATTCAATCTCTGAGTCCATTAGCCTGGTCTTTATGCCAGTAATGTGCAAGTTAACGCTTAGATGCCTTTTTTGTAATTACTCTCTTGTACCCTTGTTCAATGGATGCACTTTATTAATGTAGATTTAATTCCTTTAACAAGATCTGCATATATACATTTCTTCAGCAAGAGAATTAAAATGTAGTATGTGAAAGTCCTTTACAAAGTCAAACGCAACCAACAATGTAAAGGGCGTAGTAATCAATTAGTCGCTCCGAGTCGTCTGTTTAATCAGTGAAGCATGGGATGTCAGGTTGGGTTGTTTTTAATTAATTCCTTTTCATCGTTTTATATGCAAAATGAATGTAATTTTGTCTAGTTTAGTTGTAGTAATACGTTTTAATATTTTATTAATATTTAGTAGCCTTTTCTTCGTTATTATCAACAATGCAACCTTGCGCATAATAATTGGCGTATGTCACGTAAATGGAGTAATAAGACACAACGGAGATTATTTTTTTTATAACATTACTAGCAGTTTGGTTTGCAAACTACTAGTATTCTTGTTCTCCCCTCCAAGTAAGCTGGAATGCTTGTGTTAGGAGTAGTCCAGTGACTGGGACTTGAACTCACGACCTGAACGGCCTGAACCATTGAGCTACTGAAGCTTTCTGTAACAATGGCGGGAATATCAAGATTTAAAAGAAATAGTATAATTGGTTACAGATAATGAAATCGAATTGAATTGATTGAATCAGCATAGTCTTCCGTTTTTTTTTTAATTATACGTGAATTAAAGTGAAGGCTGTACACTGTGATACCTATCTTGTCTTAAACAGTACTAGTCGACCCGCCCTGGCTTCGTCCAGGTGCAGTTTAACTCGTATAATACTTGGATTTTCTAAGACTAATTTTCAATAAAATTATTTAAGCGCTTACGACAGTAAACATATTTCACCATCATCCCACGGGAACTCTGAATTTTTCCGGGATGAAAAGTAGCCTATATGTTAATCCAGGTTATAAACAATCTATGTGCCAAATATCCAAACTTTCACATTTATATTATAAGTAAGATTAATACCAGGGTAGCCAACTCCAGTTTTAATTTTCCCACTTTTTAGTTAAGGACTCGAAATGTAGTTTTTTTTTAAATTCAGGACAGGTGACGTCAGGCCATATTTGACACGTAATACAAATACATACATACACTAATGGCCATTATACATAATTAATCTCAATAACCTTTGGATTGTGGGTAGCAAATAGAATTCAAATTTGTGCATAAAAAAAATTAAATTTCGAATCTTTTCTTAATATTTTGAGTAAATAATCGAAAATAGATATTTAGTGAGATTCATAATTAATTTCGGCCATAAAAATTTGGGGGTAGTGGGGAATTGCTCACGACCGAACAAAAAATGTAAAAAATTATAAAGCAGTTACTACAACTGATTGAGATGATATTTTACATCCAAATTAAGTTATTCTAAAACAAATATGGTGAACATGCAAACGTTTTTAGTTTTCATTTTTTTTATAATTATACTATAATAATAGTCGACCTATCCCGATACTTATTTAATATCCTTAGATTAAAAAAAAATTCAACGCATTGTTGCTAAATAAAGATATTAAGCGATTACTATAGTAATATTAGTTTATCTATACTAATATTATAAAGCTAAAGAGATTGTTTGTTTGAATGCTCTAATCTCAGTAACTACTGATTCAAATTGAAAAATTAGTTTTGTGTTGCATAGTCCATTTATCGAGGAAGGTTTTAGGCATATAACATAATTCTACGACCCATAGGAGTGGAGCATGACTCGGGTGAAATCACGTCCAGACGTTTTTGGGCGATTGAATAACAAAAATCCAAACATACATATATATTTATATATAAGTAAATTTTTTTTAATAAAAATTCTTTGGCAATATTAAAAGTTGCGCAAAGTAATATCTTGTCGTCAGGAAACGCAAGATAACCCTGATATCGGTACGTCGCGGATTTGATAGGGGTCATTGTATTTTGATATGAAATATTTACAAAATTAGACGCAAATGACATAGATTTAGAATTATTTGTTATTATGTAACAATATTAATTTACATATATTCCTTATTGCACAGAGAAAAAAATACATTTTATTTATTAAAAATTACTGGCAAAGGCAGGTTTATCTCTTATAGCGGACAACGAAAGTACAAGATGAACAGAAAATAAAGAGAAATACATAAACATCCCTACATAAATATACATTTTTACATATATACTTTTATACATACGGTCATACATATATACTTGAATATGTAGAACTTATACTTACTACATTTAATTATGGAAAATAATTAGAAAATGTAAATGCAGGTCTTAAAATGTAAGCTAGGGTCAGAAGTTAGGCAAAAAGTTATTGTCATTTAAAACTAGCGCTGGCCGACCAGTAATCTATACTAATCTAACAAAGCTGTAAAGTTTGTTTGTTTGATTGTATGAACGCGCTAATCTCAGGAACTACTGATTCGTTTTAAAAAATTCATTTGTGTTTGATAGTCTATTTATTGAGGAAGGCTATAGGCTATATAATAGGACCCATAGGAGCGGAGCATCATGCGAAAGAAGTCGAGAGGGTCAACTAGTGAATAATAAAATAGCAATTTATTAGCAAGAATAAGG
>JAOPUB010103298.1:0-12632 GCA_027564055.1 Neptis clinioides
AAAACACACATAACTCAGAAAAGTCAGAGGTGTGTGCCCGAGTGTGAGATCGAACTCGGACCTCCCGAGTAAGACATCATGTCTTAACCACTGGGCTAACACTGTCCTAATGGTGTGTTTATTTAATGTTATAAACTAAATAAAATGTTAAACGTGGATATAAACACTAATTTGTCAAAGTGGTGTATAAAAATAGACTACTCATGTAATTATTAGTTGGATGACTTCATACTATTTGTGGATATAAAAACAAGCCACGAGGGAAATTATTTTAATTTCACCATGCTCGACTTTATTACCTTATATATGTTTTAATATTATTAAATGATATCATTTAGGTATTATGTTATTGATTTTCCTTAAACCCCAAAATATCCTATAATGATAAACCAAATATCTTCCGTGGGCCGATTCACTATGCTTTTCATCTTTTGGTATCATGTAATCCAAAGACCCTAATGTTTTTGTTATTGGACAAATTTTTAAAAGTAATTTTAAATATTTCTTAACTAGTTAACCAGCACCAGTTTCGCTCGTGTGCAATTTACCACGTAAGATACTTAGATTTATCAAAAACACAGTGTATTTTCAACATATCAGTAATAAATAAAGATATTTAGACGCTGACGTGTAAATATAATTTTTTCTAGAATAAAAGTAATCCATATATTAATCCATGTTGTAAAGTATCTGTGTGTCAAATGTCATTGAAATTCGTTCACTGTTTTCGCGTGATTGAAGAACTAACATCCAAACACACAAACGTTCAAATCTATACTAATATTATAAAGCTGAAGAGTTTCGGATCGGCTAGTTTATAATATGAGTAAGATAATTCTTTATAACAAAATAAGTTCATCACCATTAATATTTCCAGGAAGTTTAAGATACTGTGCGTAAAAATCAATATTGAAGTTTAAATTTCGAAAATCGCGGCAAAAACTCTTGCTTTTATGATGACGACGTACGTGACGTCACACGTAAGTAGACAGAGTAAAATAAGTATTTAAAAGAGCGCATCTGAATTGAAATTCATCTAATTGTTTTTAATTTATTGGATGTGATGTATAAATACATGTAATATTAGATTTAGATTCTCTTACCTGACAAACAAAAGCAAAAGTCACAACAAAACAAAATTTCGTTACCAAAACTTAAAATTAACACTTTGTGATTCAAATTGAATATTTATGGCAACAGATGCCTGACATTTTTATAAAATAAAGTGAAATGTGTTATTTTACATTTTTTCTAATAGATCATCCTATAAATATTACAAATTACCATAATTTATGGGATATTTTTAAAGTAGTCAATCTGTTGTGGACTATAAATTGCTTACATAGTGTAATGTGTCTACGTTTTTTTGTTAAAAATATCAGGATTCCCATAATTATTTCAGAATAAATAAAATAAAATTAGCCAGTATTCTTCAGCCAGTTCTTAATTCCGGTATGGAAGTCTTCATAATGTAGCAGTCGCATAGTTGCCGAAAGACGACTAAAATTCGTTTTAAGTTTGAACATTATAGAAAAATATTAAAGCTACAGTATCGCCATAGATTTGAAACATTCATTTAAGACCAAAGTGAGATTAATCATTAAAATTATTTGTAAACTCCTTCTGATTTATCGAGAAGATGTTACAAGTTGTCGAGCCAGTGTGGGTATTCTTATACAGAACTATAAGAAAATACAGGTCCAAGTATTGAAAGTGTGGCTGAAAATATAATTTAAAGTTTGAACAAATAACCTTTACTGATAAATACAGTAAAGTAAAACTCGTTGAATAAAATTTATCGTGCAGTACTTGAAACAGCATTGTAACAAAACTATTGGAGTGGCATTTTTTGTGCAGATCAATTGGCTCAATTTGTGTAGCGACAGCCAGACGGTTTGACGACTATTTAGAGTACAATCGTTACGTATCATTGTACGTGTGCAGTGTGAGGTAAATATATATGTAGTGCACGTAGCTTTGTGTTTGAATGGTTAATTAGGGCGAAGGACGTGAAATTGAATACCAAAATATAGATCTGCAAGTTTAATTTTAGCCGTAGTTTTAATCATCACCTTTATATTGATACCTTAACATTAAGATAAAAATAAATTGTTTACTCACTCACTTCCTTACATACTAACTTACAATTCATTCGCCCATTCTCCTGCTCAACTACTTCATCGAACTCTCACTCCTTACTCTTTTTCTCTCATTGATTTAATAACTAACATTACACTGAATATTTGAGTGAACCGATAACGATACAACATAAATTAGTCATTAAAAGTTTTAACTTCTAAACGTAAAAATACACACTTATGAAAATATAGTAACGAATGATATTATTGAGCAGTAGTTATAATAAAGTAGATATGTATTTTGGTTTTATTTTACTTCGTACACTTTGAGTTTATAGTATTAGTCAATAAAAGTCTGGGTCGATGAAGATTCTCTCAAACAAAACAGTGATGTTTTTTGGCAATATTTATTATTATTAAAAATATTTATCCAGTTATCTAAAAGACACTAAATATAAGACGAATGTTGAAGCAATAGCCCTTCTATAAGTGGCTTTTTTTACGGCCAATGGTTCAGTAAATCGAGTTCAACAGTTCACCTTCCCTTTAAATAAGCGACGAAGGTTAAGTGGTATGTCTGTTTCACTTAACCATTTCCCGGAGTTTCGGTAAGCGGTGGTCGTTCTACAATATTATATTATTTCTGTGGCAACCCCTCGGTAAAACAAGACCAAACAACAAGAAAATGAGTAATACAGATTTGTATTGTTCTTTACAATTCGGTATTTTCAGTTTGGAAGTTTATTTCGTGTTTGTGTAAATGGATATTTAGTTTTTAAAATTTAGTGAACTATAATGGATGAAAAATAAAAAAGTAAATACCATATTTCCGACCATTAAATATTTACAACTTATTTAGTTTTGTATAGGGTAGGTACCCTCTATTCTGACGATTACTATAATGAATACTTATAGGCAAATATCGTTGATATATTTTGCTTATTTTGGTAAATTTTAGTGGTAAAATAAGCAAGCTACACTATAATTTTTTTTTCTATAAAGCACTATAAAGATTCTTTCAAAGACAGAAGTCGCTTAATAGATTTTTATTATGTAATGTATAGTCCATAAGCTGTCGCTCGCGACTTCAAAAATGTTTCACAAATGTGTGTGAGGCTTTCATTCTCATATCAACTCAAACAATCACTGTTCCACTAACAGACTCAATTGTTACGAGTTAGAGACTAAATTACTATGCTAATTTGTTATAAACAAGTAGTTTCTAAGTTAAATAATCGACCGGACATTATCGGGATAAAATGCAGCCGATGTGGGTTATAAGATATACCTATGTGAAATTTTATTCAGGTGTTTTTGTGTGATTAAGCAACAGACATAAAGGGTAAAATATAATATTGTAATCAATTCACAAGAATGGATCTTGATACCTTAAGATTATGAATTATGCAATTAAATTAATGTCACATGAGCACAATTAATTCATTAACCTCAATCATTATTTGATTTAAATGATAAAAATAAATGGATAAGAATATAAAAGTAAAATCTGGACTGGACTACTCGTCCAGTTATTGGATTTGTAGCTAAAGTACTAAAGGTGAGAGTTCGTGGCGCGTGGCGTCTCATCAAGCGTCGGGCTGAATGCGCACTCGTGACTCGTCCGAATAGTTTGCACAGACAGAATTGCTTGGTGTGCCGCTCCTGATTGAATTCACCCGGCTCCCTGATTACCACTTATCATTGTATACAAGCCAGTGTCAATTGGGCTTGTTAAAAATTGGAAATTCTATTTGGTAGATTAATTAAGTTTCTAAAAAGTTACCTCCTACTTGCTAGGGTCTGTCAGCCCGAGATAGAACTGCACGATGACTGATTTTAATGAAAACAAATAAAGTTAGCGTTACAAAATTATTTATATTATACCGAGTGTTTTTTATAACTGTGATACATAGAAACTTTTTTTGGAATCATTAGGTGTTTTCTTGTCTAATCAGTTTTTGCGTAGAATTAATTTGGTCAAACGTTACTTACGTTCCATTCCATAAAAATAAATGAAATAGAGCAACATTTTTATATACAGATCGAATAAGTTTATTGTTAAAATCCTTTCAATGAAATGGAAACAGAAGTTAGTCGAATTTTAATAAAATGTTGTAATTATACAACAGGACAAAGATAATAACTTTTAAAGTCAAGATGGTACTGGATAATCTCATCCTATCTGGCCTCCGTCATACTGTATGACTTTGTGTAATTTTGAATTTGATTTATTTCACTCATTCTATATAGTAATTTTAAAAAATATGTTAAAGTTAATTTCACAAAAAAAAAACACCTAAAGGTCCCTAAGAAAGTTTCCTTGTAAGGAGTAGGATTTACCAATACCTTTTATTTTTAATTATTAATTTGAATAGTTTAAGATAAGTTTTCAAAATATATGTTTTGTCGATCGGCAACCTCCTGCCTTTATAAAGTAATTTCATTTTATGAATAGTAAATATATTTATCATACAAAATAAAATGAATGAAGTATACTCATACTCGTAATATTGTTCTTTAAAAATAGTAGAGTCCCAGACATCTAACTCTATTAGTTATAACGCTCATATTCGTATGCAAGTTTGCAATAAACTCCAGAGCTTATTATATGAGGCAGCATAAAAGGAAATAATATTTGAACATTTTACTAAGTAGTTTTGGTGGTACCGTTGAAGATGAGGGCCTCTTATGGGCTCTCGTCCAGCGTCGGATTGAATGCACACTCGTACTCGTCCGAATAGTTTGCGCAGAGATTGCTACGCGTGTCGCTGCTGATTGAATTTATGGCCGGCCGTAGAGAAAATTAGGTTGATGGTTATGAATACACACTTAAAGGTATTGTTACAACTTGTTTACATTTTATATTCAACTAGCGGACCCGCTCGCGCTTCGCTCGGCGTATTTAAAGTTAAATTATAATCACTCTTGTGAATCAGAATGAGTGTTGCGAGCCGAACAAACCGAATTAATCATACTAACAATTTAATAATTTCAAAAACCGTGGCATGTGGCAACACTGCACCATCTATACCACGCTGGAATAGTGTAGCTTCCTATCAGAGAAAGAATTTTTACAAAATTGCCATTGTATTACACTTAAATTTCCATGTCATTTTAATCATCATAAATATGGCAACACCACATAGCCAATGTTCCCCGAAAAGGACAATTCGATCGGCGAAAAAATTATCAAAATTGATATAGTAGTTTCAGAGCCTATTCGCATCAAACAAACAAACAAATCTTTCCTCTTTATATAATAGTGTAGATGTGGATTTAAACCGGCATATTATTGGATTTTTCTTTAAAATGCATTTTTTTCTGTTTATCCCGGCGATCCCAGGCATGAGATAGATTATGTATAATTATGTTTGTCAAGTAATTATCATTATTACATATATAAAGAAGAATTGACGATTAAAGATTGATAGTTTCTGTCTAAAATATTAACTGTCAAAATTTTTTATAGTGTACATGCTTCATTTCTAGAATCGACTTCCTTTTCCAATTTATGTTTTATTGGGATTAGCACGTGTATGTTATTTAGTAAAATTGTAATAAATTTACGATAGAAAATTCTAAATTAAAACTGAAATAAAAATATAACAAGGGAATTTCGACAGAATATTGCAAAAAGAAAAAAAATCTAACCTCAAGTTCCTTGCTTCCCATCTGCTATGGGTCCTATAGTTATGCATATAAAATTCAATATAAAAAAGTGTACTGCACTATAAAAAAACTTCCCGTCGTTTATTTCTTATGGGGTTAAAAAGGGTTATGACAACTTCAGAAAACTATCATAAAGCGCCTTGGGAAATCTATGTGCGAAGTCTGTCTCTAAATATAACAAACAATTTTAGTTCTAAGTAGGTTAGTTTGTTTATCATTTTTTATTTTTATTTCACGTGAAAACAACGTGACAGTAACAATTTATATTCAATTAAACGTTCATCGAACTATACCGTGCAAATATGATCTAGATGTTAATGTTACAGGTTAGTAGGCAAGAAACTTTTACGACCGTTTTATTAAAGCACATTAACACTTGCTATGTTTGTACTTAAAACAACCGTTCGTTCTACAAATTTTGAATTGAATTAGCAATAGTACAAGTGAAAATTGCATGATACAGCGGCATTGGTATCAGATGCATGTTAATCAGCAAAAAGACTGATGTTTAAAGTAGCAAGAAGTGCAATAAGTTACAATAACGAGGTTGGGAGACGTTAACGGCTGCTATCTTGACTATTAATGAAAACGTTAGATCAACTTATCTGGGGAATATCTGTATGCAAATAAATTGTGCTCAGTTGCGGCTCGTTAGCGTGGGTCAGACGTTTGTCACCTTTATACGAAGCGCCAGATTCATTGTCGGCTTAAACTGATGGGTTGAAGGCAAGTTTGTGAGGACTGATCACTGTTTACTCTGAGTTTGACGCGAGTTACTGCTTCTGTTGCTCAAAGATTACATTTAGATATTGAACTTTGGGTTTGAAATGTGCTTTATATGACTTCGCTTTATAGAGAAGACTTTCTGTTTAATATCTAACTAATATTATAAATGTGAAAGTTTGTGTGTTTGGATGCGGTGACGTTGAAATAATTTAGATGTTTGTTTCTCGCATATTTTATACTCCTAGTTAAATTTTATTTAGAATCATTAAATTAAAATATATTTTTGTTAAATTTTATTTAGTAATAAAGTGCATCAATGCGCATTCAAGGCGGCTCTTCTAGTTTTTTAAAATTTATTTATAATTGTGGAAATTATTATTCATATGATAACCTTTTTGGTTTAAGTAGAACTGTCACATTATTATTATCACTCATATTAAAAAGATTTTTTGGTCAATGATAAAAAAAAGAATCTGTAGGTTATATTAAGCGAAAAGTTTTGTAATTTTCATTTAACATAATTTTAGTTGTATTCCATTTATCTATACCAACGGATCTAAGAGAGCCGGATAATAAAAACAAATGATTTCATAAATTGAACATTTTTAAGAAACAAGTGGAAGTAGAATATTATGTAGACATAGTTCGATTACTTATTTAAATGTTAAGTTACGATGCCAAGCAATGTTGGTGAGTTTTCTGTTCATCTACAGTTTCAATCACTGCTCGATTTTCGTTTTTTAAATAATGGCAACTTCCTGGCTAAATAACCAACACTTTAATTCTTGAAATAGGCCTCCCTTTTGCTTTATATTTGTACACTTAATGTTAGACAACATATCATAAACATCGTCTTGAAAGCTATATATTTTAGTATATGTTCCATTTACATTTACGTAAGTGCGTTGTACGTAATTACCCGCCTATTTACATAGGCACTTCGGTACTAAGATAAATGGGTGCAATATTTCGTACTTGTTATACGACCTCGACTTTGGATATTGTTATACATACAATGTTGGTTACTTTAAGTTTACGATACATCTAAGCTTCGAAAATAGACAGTAATACTTTGTAATTAAAATGAAGTATCTTTAAAATTTAATTTGTATATATTTGTAGGTATTTTTTTAGTCATTTTCTTGACATCTACTATAAACCCTTTAGTTCCTTTTGTGGCAAATCTGTTCTTGATGCTCTGCTAATATAAAGTATTGAGAAGCAGATTAATTAAATTAAATAACGTTTGTTAGTCTCGGTTAAAACTCGATAACAGTTGGACTGATTTCGACAATTTTATTTTTGAACCATTTGTGGAAATTCAAGGAAGGTTTAAAAAATGAAACACTAAAACAATTTTGATAAAACTTTAATTCCTTTAAGGTGTTTCTATTGATCTAGAGTATAAATTATCTGTGTACCAAATTTCATTGATATCCATTTAGCAGTTTTTGCGTCAATGAGTAACAAACATATAACTTTCACATGCATAATAGTAGTAAGGTTCACTTGAACTGAGAAGTATTAGTTTTTATGTTTCTACTAGTTTCTGCCTGCCGCTTTGCTCCCGTGGTTTGTACTTATCATACATTATGGCCAAGTTACACAAATTCCTCATAAATTGTAGCCTATTTGTTATTCTGATGTATAAGTTATATATTTCACTGTAAAGTTTCAATAAAATCTATTCAGTAGTTTTAGCGCATAGAGTAACAAATATCCATCCTCACAAACGTTCGCATTTATAATATTAGTAGGATAAATTAAAGGTAATAATTTCGTGACTGCATTGTTCCTGAAAAGCATAACCTTCGATTGCAAAGCGTAAATCCCACAAGCTGGTCGGGTACTGTAGGAATTTAGGAATACAATATATCCGATGCATTAGGTTAATGTACGCGCCGTTTACAAAGTTGATAGGGCATGCGGTCCGATAATGCGCTTAACTCGACAGGGGGAGATGTTGCGCATAAATCATTACTAAGTGAGATCGGACCCGATGTGTGAACTCGTAAATCACCCGTGTAAATGAGCTGGTAACCCACTGCTGGTGCTCCATCCCGTCTTTGGATTTATTCAATTAACCTATTTGGACTTTTAATATCAATTGTTTCAATATAAATAGGAAAACATATTTTAGTAACAAGCTTACGCTTTCGATTTCTAAATAATGACTTAAATGTGCTCAGAGTTCATCTCCAAAAAATAATCAAAAAAATTTAACAAAAATTAAAAAAATATAGAATTATAAAGTAGCAGTTTATTTTTAACTACCACTTATTTAGATTATTTTTCACAAATCATAGTTGAATAATTTCTACATCTACATCTACACTGTTATATAAAGAGGTAAAATTTGACTGTTTGTATTTTTGTATGTGTGTTTGTTTCGAATAGGCTCTGAAACTACATGACCGATTTTGATAATTCTTTCGCCGATCGGAAGCTACGAACTTTCCGGGTAACATAGGCTATATGGTATTGCCAATTAAAAAGATATGGCCATTGTCATTTGTAAATTGTGGATTACCTCTGAAAGTACTATACCGATTTTGATGATGCTTTCGCAGATAGAAAGCTATTTCCTTTCCGGGTAACATTGTCCATATGGTGTTGCCATATTTATGTCAATTAAAAAAATATGGCCAATTAAATGTAACACAGCGCCAATTTTATGATTTGGACATTATTTCTGAGAGTACTAAACCAACTTTGATAATTCTTTCGTCGAGAGAAAGCTAGGAAGCTGCACTATTCCCGCGTTATCTAGGCGGTGCAGTGCTGCCATACTTGGAAATCAATATATCATCGCCATTTTGTTCCTACTACACCAACCTTAGAAATTCTTTCTCTGATAGGAAGCTACACTATTCCCGCGTTATCTAGGCGGTGCACTGTTGCCATACTTGGAAATCAATATATCATCGTCATTTTCTTCGTACTACACCAATTTTAAAAAGTTTGTGAGAAACAACTACTACAAAATATCTGACGAACAGAGGCTGTGCAGTGTTGCCACATATAATTTAACTTTAAATACCCGAAGCGAAGCGCGGGCGGGTCCGCTGTAACATATAAATAAAATGTAAAATTTGGTATTAATTTCAAATTAAAGAAAAGAGATATTTCGCAACTTTTTTAAGATGCATCTAAAACTATCGATTCACTATAACTTATCATAATAATATATCTATTTTATTTTCTATTTTTCTCAATAAAATTAAAGTAATAGTATTGAACTCTAAACGGTACAGTTTTAATAACCAGGAGCTAGTTAAAATAATCTCAAAGTTTCCTGATCTAACTAACGATCTATTGTTATTCTACATTAATATTTCATAGACATTGTTTGTCAGAATCACAAATTTAATAACAAGTCAGTGCAATGCTGTAAAGTCCACTCAAATCCTGGTCTTAGGGGCGACGTGGAAAGCTTAAATTTGCACTTACAAACTTGCAGAATGTGGTTTAATGAAGTTGTGGTGTACGGAATCGATGTTTGCTACCATCATTAGCTTAACGATTACATTGTAATTACAATTTGGACGGTTAATTCTACTAATAAATCATGTATCAGAATATTGATCTAATTATCGAACGTTGTACCAATCTCTTAGAGCTTTGATTAAAACATTATTGGAGTATTCGGCAACTATAAAATAACTTATACGGCGTTTGCTAAAACGTGACGTCATCGTTTCTCGAATGACATTTACGCTGTAATGGTGGGCTGCAGTTTTATTTTCCTATTAGCTGACCCGCGTGACTTCGGTAACGTGGATTTGACGCACTTAGTGTCTTATTAAAGACATCTTTTATTGTTAATTTATTAAATTAATCTGATTTAATAAAGTATTTGAAATTGATCCTTGTATTCCACAAGAACTGCACTTATATCTGGGATATAAGGTATCTTATTTTCTAAGTCCACTAGATTGCTGTGTACCAAAATTCAGGACAATAGTTCCAGCCGACAGACAAAAATAAAAAATAAAAGATCTATTGCTGTTACATAATATCTTAAATACCTTTCATGTACAGACATTCGATATTTTACATTTTTAATAATATGTGTAGACTAGCCGACCCGCCCTTGCTTCGCTCAGGTGTATTTGGCTTCTCGGAACTCAACACTTAAAAAAATATTAAAGAAGCCTAAGCTTTATAACATTAGCTATCTGCCCGAAAAAGTCCCGTTCAAATCGATCTAGAAGTTTCAGAGATGGGCTGGAACAAACAGACAAGTGGCCAGAGAGACAGACAAAAAAATTTTTGTTTAAGTAATTACATCGTGCATACAGCACAATACACTTTCAAGTAGCCTTTAAAATTATATATAAAGAAAACTGTTTCTGTTTTCGTGCCATTTTTGCATAGGTCTAAGTTTAGTCTAGGAATACCAACAGCACTGTAGAATGAAATGAAATAAGATTACTATTGAATGACTGTTTCATATAGTTCGAGAACGTCCATACTGCTTAAATCATTGAATTTAATATAGTAACCGCTAAGGGTAAGTTAGTAAATTCACAGTTTGCGAAGAACATCCACAATTTATTGTGTAGCCATATGCAAAAGCGGGTTTTAAATAAGACGCTTTATATCTCTTTTATCTAATTCGTTTTGTTCGCAATTCCAGTGCAATATTTACGGGCATCGGGTGCGAAGTGAATTATATAAATAACTTTTATATTTTGGCTTTATATTTTCCGTGACATTTTATTGCTACACTTGTGCGATACTCTCGCTATAAAACGTTATGCGTTAAGTAATTATTGCGTGGTTGAGCTTGGTTAAAGAAATATTACGCTAGTGCACATTATTTCAAGCACTGGGTCTGGATAAGCGTAACACGTATTAATAAAGCTTATATATAAATTATACAGCAGCGATTCAAAAGGAAATTAATGGTACTAGTTTATTTGATGGCGTATAACAAATAGAAACCATTTTATTAAAACATTTAGACTTTTATTTATTTGGTAAATTATTATACCTAATTTTGAAAAAGTTACGTATATAAATATATTTTTTGACTGTACAATGGCGTTTAACTATTTACTAAAAGTACATCTACGTTTTATATTAAATCTCAGGATAAATATTTTGTTTGAATGATTTTTAATTTTGTTATTTGTAACTGTAATATAACTGTTTGACGTTTATTCCAAAACCTACTAAAAATTATCATCTTACGTCTTACTAATAATATTATAAATGTGAAACTTTGTATGTTTAGATGTTTGGATATTTTTTTTTTGTTTCTTGTTTTTTTGTTGGATGAATGGTACAAGTCAGTAATGCACGAGTCCCTTGGAAAAGCGGTGTTTGGATATTTGTTATTCTATCACGCGACGACGCCTAAACGGATTTCAATGAAATTTGGAACGTAGATAGTTTATTACCTGGATTAAAACATAGGCTAAATTTTATCTCGGAAAATTTCAGAGCTCCCGTGGTATCATTTTTTTAGTATTATAATGTATAGAGAATTAAGTCCTTTTTTGATATATCCATGTATTATTCATGGTAAAGTTCACTTGCCGGGGTGGGTCGACTGTTTAAAACTAAGTTAAAAAATAAAAAAAAAATGGAACGGAAAATTTATATGTAAGAACTTCTAGAACAAATATCGTTACAGCAGTAGAGAAAATAAAAAATGCTTTAATATGTTTGTATGAATAAGTTGTTCTAGTTGTTCATACAATGCAACCAAGCATTATCATTTTTAAAACGTTTTGCTTTTAAAATAATTTTAGCAGGCGCCGGAAGTAAGTTCCAGTTCCGGAAGAAGTTGGCAGACCACACGGAGTACATGTAAAATTTCTAAGCATTTCAAGTGTAGACACAATGAATAATATATTGCTAGCAATTATATTGTAAACTCTTATTTAGTTAAAAGTTGTTGTCTTGTTTAGACTAAAACCTTTTCAGAAGATCCGAGGAAATTTTAGGTTCTGAATACTCACTTATCCACAGATTATTTAGCAAGTCACTCATTCAACCTTTACCTACTCACAACCTCACTCACTTTAAAAATTCAATTTATGAATTATAATAATAGTTCTAGCAGCAGTGATAGCCCACTGGTTAAGACGTGATGTCTTACTCGGGAGGTCCGAATTCGATCCCACAGTAGGGCACAAACCGACGACTGTT
>JAOPUB010103511.1:0-12630 GCA_027564055.1 Neptis clinioides
ACTTCGACTCGAGTCTTCTCGATTCTACCAGCCTCAATCTGGAAATTGAGTCTGGAGAATTGTTGTCGTACTCGAGTACGAAGACTGTGACTAGATTCTGAGGTATTGAATTTAGAATGAATTCATTTTATTTTACGTATTCTTTCTAGCAAACCCTATTATTTATTATCTGTATCATAGACAATCACAAACCATCCGCCATATTAGTTCGTCAGCCATATTGGAGTTTGAATAGTCATTCTATTTTTTAGTATTCTTCCCAGCCCTCTTATGTGCGATCCATATCATGGCCGTACGAAAAAAATTACCAGACCGATATCATGGTTCGTCCGCCATATTGGAAATAGAGTAGTTATTCAAATTTTCGAACTTTTTTCAGTAAACCCGAAAGGTTTTGAAACAATTGACAATATATCAAATATGACTGATTAATTGTTTTTTTTTCGGAGACATCTTGGGCCGGTCGCCATATTGGTTTTGGAATGACGTCACTTAACCCTGCTATGTCGAACGTAAAATTTGAAAACGTTCAGCAACATACTTCTCTTGGATGATCAGTAGGGCTGAGACATGCATGCAGAGCCCGAGCAGCGCCTCGAAGCCCTAGGAAGTCCCGGGTAGCTGCGCGTACTGCAACGCCGCTCCAACCACGTACTGTCTCCAGGTATGCAGCTGTGGGGTCTCGAGGGCCTCGTGGAAGTAACTCCAGCAACGTCCCGTTGTACTGTAGATAAAATAAACTGTTTTTCACTAGTTTTAGTATGATTATACTTTTAAGAAATATCTCTTCAATCCTGGTATAGTATATATATTAAATTCCTAACATACAGTCTCTCCCAGCAGACGGTCAATGGTGGCGACCCGGGGTGTGGGTTGAGGAGCAGGCGGGGCGCGTGGAGGACGTGGCGCCAGGTGGAACTGCCGCACATACGCCACCAGCGTAGGCGAGGAGGCTGATATACGCGCCAGCTCCTTATCCTGCGTCATGTTTTGACGGAACTGTTGAGCGTCCAGAGCTGTTACAAAATAATAGAAATTAGGAACATTATGAAACATACTGTCTTGGCAGGATTTCAGTCTCAATTTTTTTTTTAAATAAGTTGTTACGACCAAAGACAAAAATAAAAACCAGATCTTTAGAGCCCATATAAAACATAATCGACTATAGCTCATATAATGTTATTGGGGACCGACTATCCAAAAGTTGATTTATATCTCCTATCAATGGTAACACAAGACCTTCTATTTCTTCAAAACAAAAGATCAGGGTTGATATGCACTCATATTGGTTGGGGACGTGTTCTAGTATTAGAAGTCCCATTTACAAAGTCAACAGCAGTTACACAAAGTTGTACAAATTTCAATGATTCTTAAAGTGTGCTTGGTTCTCCATTTTGTTTTTTTAATACTGTCTACATCCAAGGTCTGTCAACAACTTTTGTGTTAAAAATATTAAATAATACTTACCTAAGGTATCCATATAAATGAGCAACATGGTCATCACAGCAACAAATGTAAGAACAAAAAGGATGGCCGGTAACAGCTTCCTATATAACTCATTGGGTGGTGTCTTCGTAAACGAAAGTATTGAGAGACGAGGCACTTGGTCAGGCACTGGTGGTGTCACTTTTACTGGGGGCTTTGGTATAATTGTTTTATCTGTTACTTCTGGCAGGGAACCTTCTGGGACGGGATTTTCTTGTGTTTTCTATAATAAAAAACATTGTTTAAGATATTTTAGGAAACTACCTTCAATTTAATTTGGGTCAAATTATAGGGTCACTGAGCTTATATAAAGCTCTGCCCAAATCACCAGAGATTTTTATTAATAGACTTTAATTGAATTTGGAATCTCTAGACATATAAACTTGGATTCTGTATTCATTCATTCATTTGTAATCCTGAGATTTAGGATAGAAAATTATTATTGGTTTAGGTAGCAAGAGAACCTGCAGCTACTTAAGTTATTGTCAGAGGGACAGGTTTTTATGAAAGCAAGGAATTAGCAACAGAGCAAAGCATCATGTCTAAGATGTCCTTTTTACCCATACTAAAAAAAGATTGAGATTGCTTTTTTAAATAAGGCTATATATTTAAAGGTTATAAATGATGGGGGTGTGTGGGGTGAAGATATAAATCATTCAAAGTAAGAAGTCTTGGTTAATTTGAAAGATAGCAAAATATCAAATAAAATTTAACAAAGGTATAATTTTTATAGACGATGATGAACAGTAATATAGCTTATTCATCAGAATAACATAAGCTACAACTTATTAAGAATTTGTGTAATTTAGATAATTACAAACAATTCGGGGGATGCTTTGGGTGGAAACTAGTTGATGAATGAAATAAATTTAAGAGTTTCAGACATGGAGTTGCAACTGTACTACAACAGTGTAACAAGGTTGCTAATATTATTTCAAATAAAATATATAAAAACTGAGTTTGAAAAGTTTGAAATACATTTTTATATACTGTGATCAAAACTAGATAGTTGAGGGTCCTTTATATCTCATACATAGAGAACTTTTTTGAAGAATGTAATTTTACTGTCTGATCGTCACTAGATCTGGAACTAATTTGATAAATAATATTTCTCCAATCACGCTAGAAAAAAAGGGTTATGGTCAATTTACTCTAAAAAGAATATAAAATATTTACCATGTTTATACTTATTTACTATATCTTAAAATAACACTATAATTTTTTCTTATTCATGTTACATGCCAAAATGAAACCCCACGAAGTTACGACAGGTGGCGCAACCTCTTTCTAACAAAAAGGTGTATATAAAAAGGTTTTACTGGCATCCATAAATTTAATAAAACTGTGAATAAATATCATCTATACATAAAAAAATATTTATATTAACTAAATATCTTTACATCAACAATAGAAAACAAATTAATACAATTAAGTCTCTATATAAAAAACACAAATTTGAGATTTTCGCATAATTAGTGCGATATTTAAAAAAAGTTAAAATTAGTGATAACACAGCGAAGCGAAGATGGTAATACAAAATTCTTACCTTTTCAGCCATGTTTATAATTTATATAAACCTCTTTCGATAAAATACTTATTATAATTTCAAGGCACTGTTTTGTTACTATTTATTTTATTTTATACATAAAAATAATGTCCTACCATACCGATTGGTAAATTAATCATTTCCGAAAATTAAACAAAACTCATTGAGGTAATAACAATGGACAAACAGGGACAGGTGAACAAGCGTGAGTCAACAACTCACAGATAAAAAATGCAATCAAATCTCTGAGATTTGACATATGACGTTTAGGGATACCAGGAGCATATTGAAATTACTACTAAATTAATTATAGAATTGTTTTATTTTTAAATCAATTACAATGTATAAAACCTATACCTTACCCTTCCCCTTCCCATCGATGTTTTGGTGGACTGTAGCATTCTTCTCTTCATTCCTTCAAGGTGGCAACGTATCATCAGGCAATACTCACTTGTCTTGACAAGTGCCTGTCTTGTATATGCGATGTCCATGGGCGACGTTGGCCATTTACCATCAGGTGATGACCATGTGATGATGACCGGGTGGTGACCATTAAATAAAAAAAAACAAAGGTTTTCAGAAAAATTTGAGTCAAGTAGTATAAAGATCACGTCAAAGCAATGACTTGAGGATATTGCTGTCATAAAGTTACACGTGGTTGACGTAATAAGTGCTTCACGTAGATTGGTCCTAGCCTAGCAGAGAGAGAGAGAGAGACCAGAGCGTCTCATTCATACGCGTTCTAATAGATGTCGTTACTGTTGACTATCCTTATTTTAAAATCGTTGAATCAAAGGCAAATATTATATTAAGAAGAATAATAAAATGTGTTAGCCCCTACAACACTCACGTCAGTAATGTAATAATGAATAATTACCATTAAATTCTTCTTAGCCTACTTAATTTAAAAAAAACACAATTATACTTTAGGAAAAGGTATTTATTGTCAAATTCAATATATACACAAAAGTAACAGCAATGTATTGTTAAAAAACGTAGATGATTATTTTTACAAAATGGAATTTTGCTTATAATTTATGAATATATACATACGGCTTTCGTATTAAAAAAAAGCTTCATACACGTAATTAAATAGGTACTAAAAAAATCTATAGTATTAAACTATTTTAATAACAAATATTTAATATATTTAGCCATTACAAACAATCAAGAATATTAAAATTTTACGTGCCTATTAAAATTTGCTTAGATGACTTAAATTTTAATTTTGCTAGTGACGACATTTTCGACGTTTCAACATCAAAGTTTAGAATTTTTCTCTGATATTTTGAATATTACAATTTTTTATAAGAAAAAGAAATGGACGTTTCTTATAATAATTGCAAACCATAAATCGCAATATACAGAAGTGCTTGAAAGATAATATGTAAAAAATGGGTTGACATTTTATTAAAAGACATTTATTTTGATAACATTTAGCTGCTTGTACTAGGCCTAACTAAATTTTAGGAATTTTTATGAATCTTCTAATTATAACGAGGCTAAAAATTTTCGTAAATGACTAATTCCTCTCATAATAAGTTGTGACAGTTTAATGCAAAATTGCATGCATTGCATATGATATCTATCATGTAATAACATAATGAAATGAGTTATTCATAATCAAAAGAATATTGAAGTGAAAATGCAATTAGTATCGTTGAAAGGAACTAGAGTGAATGTTCTTAGCACTATGTACCCTGTTAGTATCATAGCGAATGTGAGAATTCTTATAATAAAATTTGACCTATTTGTACTGAAATAATCAAACCATATCAAGTCTTATTATTTTAGTAGTCAGTAACAAATTATTCAACATGCACATATTTCTACAAATATTTAAAATTATCCTTTTTACCATCAGAACTAGATAATATTCAATTATTATTTAATGGAGTTTTTATTGAGTAAAATAAACAAAACTGCCTCTCAAATAACTAAGTATTTCTTTACGAATACTATTAGAGGATATTTAAACGCTCTCAATAGCATACAAGTACTTCAAGGATTCGTAAACAAGAAGACAGAAGTCATAGTAATATTTTTTAGTGATTAATAAATCTGTAATGTAAAATAGTTCAATACCTCTAATGCAACATTAAGTCGTATTATTCACTTTATCTAGCGAACATTAAAATTTAAATTACTTTGTACTACACTACACGCATTCATAATATTTTTTTATAAGACAACTTATTCAACGTACCTGGACTATTAGTATATGCTATGTATATGACTGTGAACATTATTTTTTATCACCAATGGTTACAGTTTAGGGATGAATAAAATTTCTTCTGATTTCCGCAACAATATTACTCAGTTCTCTAAAATTTTAAAATTTATAACTTCTAATAAAAATCTTAAAACAATTTGTGCATCAACATCTACAGCTACAAAGTGTAAAATTATGCGAATTAATTACTAATATTTGTATTATTCTACATTAATATATTATTGAGTAAAATTTTGATATTTTAAATTTTCTAAATATGTATAAATTTTGGATAGTTCTTGTAATAACATTTATTGTCATATTTAACACCAAACCTTAGTAGTAACAATTTATTTAATTGAATAAACACGATTGATTTAATCTCATTAATACGCCAAATTTACCGAGGCTACGAATGACAAATTAAATTTTTTTTAAAACTACTAATTTGGTAGTTTTTTACGGACAAAAGTGGCAACACACTTCTATTTACTAAAGTTTTATTTAAAAATTATTAGAAACAAGTACATGATTATATTAAGAAATGTTTCGTTAATTGAGTGAAGTTATGGTAAGGCGAGATATTTTTAAATTATGTATAACAAAGAATTAAATAAAATTTATTCTACAACAGTACATTCAAAAAGTTTCTCCTCATATTTTTATTTTATAAATTCAACACTATGATGGCGCTACAAATTATTGTTTTTATACTCCGTCCAAAAATTAGTCTTGAGCAAAAATACTAGTATATCAATATAGTGCAACCGATTATTAATATTGTATGTCTTTTCCAATCACCGGTCAATAGTGACTCAGGTCTTTGGAAGGTGTGCAGGGAGCCGCAATATACAGTGCAACGCGTAGAGGCCCTTTAGACAATTTAATTTAAAATGTGATGTGACACAACCCGGTGGTTATCCCTGTACGCGCTATAGAAGTGCAGCCAAGGATAATCCCCGCCATGTGGGGGGCTATGGCTACATATGGACTCGCTTACTAGTGCTATGGCGTTTACTCGACACTGTTCTTATACATTGAAAAATGCATTTTCCAAAACATTTAACAAATTACGTGATTTTACACAACATGTATGTTTCTTAACGTACAATTACGTACTATTTAATTTTTCTGTATATAAAAAAAGTGAAAATGGTTTTATAATACCTACCATATCAACTGATACTAAATGTTTTATTTACAATATTTCTCTTATTAGTCAAGAATATATGCACAAAGTATTTATCCGGCCGAAATAAGACTGGAATATCAAATAACCGGTGAATTAACAGTAACCTCCAATTTGAACCAGTACATCGGGTTACGCTCACATTGGCAACACTGATTTAATTCTATTATTTGAAATATCTGTATTAAATATATATTATAAAGCTGAAGTTTGTTTGTTTAAACGCGATAATCTCAGGAACTACTGCTTCGATATGAAAAATTATTTTCGAGTTGGATAGTCTATTTATCGAGGAAAGCCATAGGCTATAAAACATCTCGCTATGATCCATAGGAGCGGGGCATCACGCGAATTAAGGCTCGCGGGTCGGCTAGTTATACATATTTCTAAACTGCACATTTTATTTCGTGTCGCGTTAATTTTTTTGTTTATTGTTTACTGACGTTAAAAATAAAATAAATAGTTGGAAGAAGTACTACTACTTCACCTAAGCCTTATATAAGCTATTCAGCCTAAAAAGTTTAAACCACTCAAAAATTACTTTATACTTTATAACTACTAGTAAAAATTTATTAAACACGTAATAGTTTAGCAATAGACTCATTATTGTCACCAGTTTATCTCACATCCTTATTTTATATTTAATAGTCATAACTACTAATATTAAAATGAAAATGTGAAGAAATCCGTATCGAAAACCGAAGAGTAACAGCTTAAAATCTGTTCCATATTTTTTTTATTTAGGCTCTATATCTAACACAAGAATGCTCGTTCGGATACTTGTCCCAATATAATTAAGCATCGTGGAAAAGAGACAAACTATTTCACTGTCTTTTTTTCACGGATAGTATTAGAGGGCGTCCATGAATTACGTGAGGGGGCGTTTAAGGGGGACAAAAATCACGCAATTTTTTTTCTGATTGTAAAAAAAAATACTATTTTGGTCAAGTTGAAGGAGAAGATGGTTTTACTGAAAGTCATATGGACGTTTATCTAAGAACACATATTAAAAAATCTCACGTGAGATTGGGGGATGGGAGAGGACGTTGAATAAAATCTCACGACATCTCACCAGGGAAGGAGGTACAGAAAATTAAAAAAAAACACCTCACGTAATTTATGGATGCCTTATTACATATCTATATTTGGCCAAGTCTCCGGGAATAATAAAATTCTTGACATAGACATAGACACAAAATATTTTCTTTAATGTAGTTTCGTTTAATACTTTTTTCGATTACGCAATTATTTTTTTTTTAATTGGAATTAAAAGGGACAGTGTCTATATTATACAGTCGTCTTATAAATTTTGATTTTAATGAAATATATTTTTACATTGTATTACCTACGCATTATTTTAAAATTCTATTTTTTACCACAAATTAAATTATTATATTTTATTAGTATAAGCTGTCTATGACGTGTAAAATCTAGAAAATGGAATTTTATTGTCAAACATCAATCTTTATAAAGTTAAGCGATGAGAAACAGGCACAAAGTATTACAATGCAGATTGAACTATTTCATACGCTCTTAGAACAATTCTTCAAACTATTGATAAAGTTCAGTATCGATTGTAATATTTCACCACTTAAGTTTCAACACGCTGGTTATATGTGTCAACTTTTAAATATAATATTATATATTAGACTTCACAACCATCCGATAAATCCAAGCAATCCCTTCGCTTTATTGTCTCTGGTTCAATTCTTACCTCAGTTCAAGGTTGAGAACACTATTATACATTAATATTAATAGTTCCACAAGTAGACCATGCAATAGGAGTTACATCCCCAAATTAGTAATAAGCTACGTAAATACAGTTACATATAAAAACAGTACATATAATTATTTCTTATATTATACATTATTGTTAAGCACACGACATCGTTATTCTAAAAAAAAACTAAACATTATTGTCAACGTTTCATTTGCTAAATATATTGATTTTGTCAAATCGAAATCAATTCCTATATCTTTATTCATTTAGCTTTGGCTAAACTTTTAGTTCCGTAACTTTTTTGGAAAATACCTAATTATTTCTACTGATTTTAAGTATCCAAATTCTAATATATAAAGATTGCACAAACGCGTAGTAAATGACTGATATGAAATTGATATAATATAGATTGACATTATTTACTCAAGTATTACCTGTATATTGTACAATGAGCGAGCCCTGCTGTTACCAACTATCACTATTTCTCCCAAAACAAATATCTAAAAGTACAAATGTTATTGTCTCTGCAACTCATCCTTATATAATCTAAAAATTTTATTTCTTAGGCCTATTAATGTATATGACAGTCTAAATTAATTATTATCTTATGTCCAACGTTTTATTGTCGCCGTTTCAACTCTCAACACATTTAAACTCGAGTTTAGCTTTAAAAATGTATACAATACTTAATTTTCGTACAAACTGAGTATATATATAGTGTATAAATGTAAAAAATGTAACTGAATTTGTAGACATTGTATAATAAAATGATTTTTAATTTATATAAATCCTTCTTGGACCGGGCTTGACAGACTTGAACAGAGCTCGCTGCGTGTATCCGAACGTTCTTATTTCATGGCAACTGTCACTGTCAGTGCGATGAGGGGCGCTAGGGGAGACAGTGGAGGGAATCCTGCGTTCACTAACTCGCTCTTATCTCCAGGAATAGGAATCGGCGTCCCAGGATCCACTACGTGTATTTTCCACCCAAGGTTGTTGTGAGTATAACACTGTAATTAAAGTTTAATTTAGTTTTGTAAATAATGGCTGAAACTTTTCTTAGATTTGAATTTAAAACAGATTTACAATGGCTTTGAAGTACTTGCTTTTGACGTGCTTGAGACAATATAGCTAAATAATCATAATCAATCCACACGGTTTTTAATAACGTCCGATAATTCTTTTTTGTTTAGATATTTTTCAATACGTAACTTACCTGATAATACAATAAATCAGGAGTCTCATGCGCCACAGTCCAGTTTAACACAGCGGGTTCTCCTTCATTACATTCTAACTGTAACGTCTGCATATATTCCTCAAAAGTTTCCGATTTGTCTGCCTGATCGATTGTTTTGTGCGTCCATTCGCAATATCTACCCACTAGAAACATAAAAATTAAATATAACTTAATATTTATTTTCCCTTAATATATTAATAAATTTAAATGCATTTTCAACTGACCAGCTGTAGGATAAGGATATCCCTCGTTATCATACGCTACTCCAGCAAAGACTCTCTGTTTTCTCTGATCTTCTTCTCTCTTTTGTCCGAAACCGCCTTCAGATGAATCGCTTATATAGAACGGATGGAATCTGTAAGCATTAGTCATACATAAAAGTTGAACTTTGTAAGAGTAACGTAGTAAATTTTTACAAAGAATACTGGTACGTACTTTGCAGGATTGGTTCTATCATCTCCACCTTCTATAAAGAAAGTATATGTTTTTCCGCGCTCAACATATATCTCTGGAATTAGTAGATCGTTGATGTACCAAGCTATACCCCACGAGGGATGACCTAGGAAGTAAACATAGATTAAAGACTAATGAAGGTCATAGGTTATTTTTCTTATTGAGTACTGAAGAAAAAAGGTTAAGTTACCGTATGGTAGGAATCCTTTATTAATATCATTGTCTGCATGTAATGAAAGAATGTCTCGTTTAGAATAGTACGCAAAAGAAGGTTATTGTTATGCAAAAAAAATAACGTTCTTATTAGTACTTACCAGTGATAGGAGTGTATCCTCTCCTTCCACCTGCAGGCCCAATCCTAGCAGTTAAGTTGGTGACCCCAGCCACTATGCGAGGAGGCCATGGAGTGGGACCTCCTGCATCTAGTTCCGCTAAACCGATGCATGTGTTGTCGTTCTGTCGGTTTTAAATGTGTAATCAATATGATTTCTAGTAAGAAGTTATGATTCAATTTTATTTTTTAAACCTACTTGAGCTCCAAAGTCCAGTTGAACATCACTCCTGGTCGTATCCATGAAGGAATGAGCGTTTGCTTCAAGTCTGGAATTCAAAGGACCAAACGCAGCAATCACGGATTGAGTCCGAGTAGATAGGATCTCCTTGTCCTTGCTAGACTCTGTTGCGATGAGTGGTCGTCTGTATGTTATTGTTGTTATTCCATTCTTTTGTTGACCAGACACTGTAAAATTAATTTGAGACCCTTCAATGTAAAGATATACGTGAATTATACTCTAAATACTAGTTTAAATTGTAACTTTATGATATATTTTATGTGCTTTAAATGCAACGTTGTCAACTTTCTGTTTCTTTTGTTATGGTACCTCTTTTCAATGGTAATCATTTACCCGGGTTACCCTTACCCATACTCACTCCATCAGTGACTATCTATTGCAAATTTGGGCCATTAGTCTTTAAAATGGTTTAGATCGATGCCAATGCTTTGTGTAGTCAAAAAGTAATATTCCTTGTACTCACCAACTACAGCATCATTGCTTCCGCCGAGCCTTGCATCAGGACACACTCCTCGTTCTCCATCACATTGTGCTAAGTGGGTTATGGTGTAATCGGTCACCACTGGTTGGTTTGATCTAGAAAAAAATAAAAATAATGTAAAGAAAGTATTGGTTTTCAATCTGTGTAGTCTCTAAATAAGATAAGTATTAGTTTTAAGTCTACTAAAACTTTTAAACTACCTACTTACCTTTATATGCCATATTGTTAGACCAAGAGAATGCAAATATTTTAAAGAGTGTAAATAGATTTTAAACCATGTTTAGCTATTAGTTCTTGAACAATTTTGCTATATCGAAACAGATTAAAACATTTTTGAATGTCTACAGAGAACAGATGAGGAACTGGATTCAGATTTCAATCAATAATTTAATTTTTAAACTGCAAATTTTCATTTCAAATGGTCAAGTAAATGACACAAAGTCAATAATAACAAATATTTTTAAAGTCAAGTTAATTATTAAGCTTTAGTTGATTACGTCTACGTAATTTTAAACCCACATACTTGATATCCCAATAAGCGACTACAACATCCGCTCCCAACATGGCCGGTCTGCCTTCAGCACCAGATAACCCAAACGCCATATATTGTTCCTTTCGAAGGCGTGCTGATAAAGATATCTGGATATGGTCTCCCTGGAATTATTTTTTTTTAGGTTAACTGCAAGCAATCCAGTACGAATTAGGAATTTTGCTTAAGAAGGGGCTATGGTAAGTTTATCAACCAATCCAATTTATTATTTTAGTTTTAACTTAAATTATTATTCGCTTATTGATAAGTGATAACATATAGATCAAAGTATTTCTCCAAAATGTTCCATTAGATTTTTACCTTTGTGTATCTCTGGCTATCACTGGCTTGTAAATGGAAAATAATGAACTAATTATTTCATGAGATAGTCAATGATATGAAAAAGAAACTTTAATAGAGTAAAAATTCAAGATTTTTAATAGTCCTCTAAATTTACAAGGTGGCGCAAAAGTTTTACTATTGACACCTAAATTTTGTTTATTAAAGTAAAAAATAAATAAATAGGCCACGTGGCTGCCGCCATAACAGATAACCATGCATGTTCGATTTATCACGTTTTCCATCAATATTTCCAGCAGTATGTTCCCGCATTCTAAATAAATATTTTTTTTGAGGATTTTTGTAATTTTATGAACACAAATAACGGTTTACTCACGCTAAATTAAACCCAGAATTATCTCCGACTCAAGTTTCGGCCAAGTTAGGAGGTCATCCTTAGGGAATAAGACCACCTATCGTGGCCGAAACTTGATGAACGACGAGCCAAGAGCGCGCGAAGATCAGTCATCACGTCATTTTTATATAATACGATTTTTGGAATCTAAGACTTCTCCCTTCAAAAGATCCTCAAAAAGAATTTTAGAACGGTTAAATCGGGAGTTCTTGCTAAAGCTTATAAATTAAACAACTCGGAAATGAAAATGCGAATAACGTGTTTTTCAAAAGTATTTTGTATCTGTTTGCTTCACGTCAAAGCAGTGCTGACATTTACCTCAATTAAAAAAATATTACACCTATGGACTAACTGTTTACTGCGTCCGTCACCGAATATAAAGGAATAGAGGTGTAGAGGTGGCAACCCCTTCCATTGGTGGGGGAGAAGTAATTCGACCAATGAAACTCGACGGCCAATCAGAGGCGATCAATACAACGGAAGTGATTACTATTCTGCCAACTATGACTGAC
>JAOPUB010103618.1:0-12629 GCA_027564055.1 Neptis clinioides
CTAAATTTCCCAAATAAAATTAATAAATAAATATGCATATAGTAATACACTCTCTATATAATTAAGATTTACATACAGCTATAGTCTAGACTATAGGATGCGTGAACGGCGCCTCTTTGATAAGACATTATTTTCATGGTGTCTGTCACCATAGCATGCCATAAAAATGACTTATTAAAGTCTCGTCGCGGTCTCGTTGCTAAGGCATATTGTATGAGTACGTTTTCATAATCAATATATATAAATAATTCTTGAGTGCATGTCTGTAATATTAAAATAAACACTTTTTACCAAGCACATTTGGATGTATACATTTTTTTTAAATTGTTGTATGTCTCTCTCTTTCTTCCGGAATATATCAGGCTGAACCGAAAAGGCTACACTGATTTGAACGGACGATTGGAACGGGATTTATAAGGATTAAATTAGGCTACTTTTATTTTAGTAAAAAAGTCGAGTTCGACGAAAGAAAATACAATTTATAGATCGTTTTTAGCACTGATAACCTATAAGCTAATAGGCACCATAGAAACATTATTTTATGCACCAGGAAATGCAAGTAGTTCATCCATACGAGCGTAGGTTAGCTGCAGATGTTTCATTGTATTCGTGGAGAGTAGAGATCAATTAGCATGTTCGAGTTACATCACTGCCACTGATTATTAACCACTTACCTCTTATTAGCTAAAACTAGAATATCAAATCAGGCCTCACACAGTGCAAGTGGTATTTTATTTTTTATAAGATTAGATATAAATAAGGTTTCGCAATGTCCTTATATCAGAACTCCAGATGTAATGCAAACAAAAACTTTTTGTCCGTACAAAAAGGTATAAATATTTGAAATAAACAGTAAACACACAACAGTCTTTTCTAGGAAATCTGATGAATACTGATTTTGATTGCTTTTTCATACGTTGAAAAATATTATACATATTTTTATTTTCCTACTTCGTAAATTCATACATGGCTATGATATTACAGTAACAATTTTATTGATGGAATAAAAGAAAATTATCGGAATTTTATAAATTAATGTTAAATTTTTTTTTTCATTCCAGTGGTATTTAACATTCGAAGGGGATGTGCTCAACAAACTATAGACGGCGACCAGAAAAAAATTAATGGAAAATGGCAAAAGGTGAATACTATATATGAAGTGTACGAGGAGGGATGTAAGGAAGAAACGACCGACTACGATAGAATCCCAAAGATAATTAACTGTTATTGTAGAGGTAATCTTTGTAACAGCTCTAACAAAAATCGATTTAATTCGATTACCTATGTTATATCATTATTTACTCTTGTATACTTAATAGCTTAAGCAAGACAAGACAAAATATTGTCTATTTAAAATTAAATTGCTTCTTAGTCAGTTCCAATATTATATTTCCCGGAAATATTTATGTATAATTATGTTAAGAAATGTTATTTAACTGAAATTAGTCAGGGAAGCAATGTAAAAACCAAACTACGAAAGCCTAAGGAAAATTACATATATTGTTAATTTTACAAAGCGTTTCCAGATTTTAGTTTAATGCATATGCATATTGCATATCTCATGCATTCCGAATATATTTCGTAGTTTGATAGAATGTTTTTAAATTGTATTTTAATATTGTTCCTAGTCATAATCAATTTGTGATTTTAAAATCACTCCATAACACACTGCCATGTTATATTATTAATATTATTTGATAATGTTAGACATATGGACGGTAATTTAAATCGTAGTATATGAACAAAGTTCAACTATTACTATAATATTGTTATTAATTATAAGCGTAACAAGTGGCTATTTTATTATAAATCTTATTTCATTATATTGAAATAATTGGGTGCCCAGTTTAGTAATTTATTTTATATAATTTAATGAGTACAGTTACAACATTAACGCGCATCAACACAAAACTAATTAGTCCTACAGGTTTATGTTTATTACTGTTTATCCTGTAATACTTATGGTTTTCCTTGAAGTAAAACTGTTAGCCAGGATATGTTGAATAATGTGATTGTTGTCATAGATTTTTATTAATATACAAATTATTTGCCTGCAAGACATCTTTCATTATGGTTTAAAATAAATTTAAGCATTAAATAATCTGCTATCTTTAAAGTATGCTTTATCAAATTAAACGGAAATTAGCAAAAATTGTTATCAAATAGGTACGAGTGAATATTAAAATTTACAAGTCATTTCTAAAAAACATCGATAAAATAAAAATAATAATATAATTTGATAATTTTTTTAAATCATTTATTTATTAATTCTATAAGATGGAATAATTATTTAAATATTGATATATGACATCTATTAAACTTAGTGCCCTTAAATATAATTATCTAAAGATTTCTTCTATAATAAGCATTTTTAAAATAGTTCATCAAACCCTAAGTTGGTAAGGTTAAGGATAATTTTTGTAAACAGTAGTTTTAACAACTTTTTATGATAAAAATCAATTGCCACTTCAATGGTCCCGTTTTGAAAAAGGCAGGATTAATTTAATAAATTTTGCTAATGATTTTATGGTATACTTAAGAAAAAGAAAATTTTCCAAAAATACACTGGGGAAAATAGTATTTTTGTATAAAAAAATATGGTGAATATTAAGTTTAATGCATCTAATCATTGGATAACGAGTATGTTATTAAATACTTAATATTAATTTGGTATAGAAACAAGTGCACTACTTACATTAGCATGGTTCTCGACAAGGCAGAGAAATACAACATCCTCACGCAGTAGTCTGACAGCACCATGTAATGGCTGTGGGGTTTTGCTCTTCAGCATACGGTATAACAGCGCAGATGACATATGAGCAAAGTCTTCACCTGTTAAAACACATTAAAAATTAATACAGGATGTTTAATAGAAGAAAAAATAATCGTGCGGGTATTTTCTAACGTAAAAAAATATATTTTATAAGAATTCCTTTTGTAGTTATTTGTTTATTTAATATTTATTAAAAATTGTGTTTAAATTGATCAATAGCATGGCTTAGACACTATCTGTGTTTCAGCTAACAGTGTCTTTTCTAGCTTCAGAATGGATGTATCTATATAATTTTTAATTATAAAGAAGATTGGCTTATTGTTAATTTTTAATCCTAAATATATATATAGGCTAGTCTTGTATTGGGTTGACCTTATTGTCATATTGGGTTAAGCCTAACCTTGTGTTTGCACAGAGAATATGGCCAATGAAGATGAGTGTCATTTTAACTAGTAAGGCCTTCTAAATCTACACGCTTGGTCGCAAGTTCAAGGCACTGCGCTGGTTTCATGTCAGAATAAAGATATCGTGACGTCTAGTTATATCCTCACCGCGCTCGTAAAATTTTTACTTTTTTTATATACATATACACCGAAATATGTATATGTAAAGTCATACGTCCTTCAAAAACATAAAAAAAAATATCGAGTAATATAGAGGGCAATAATTTTAAGTGACAGAGAAAAAAAACTGACGGAAAAGAGAAAATAAGGATAGAGGAGAGAAAAAAATAAAGTGCAAAATGGAGTGCTAGAGAGAGAAAGATAAAGATAAGAAAGGAACCGAGCGATATATTATTTTATTACTTAACTTATGGCAACACTATATCGTGATAAAACAAAGCCTATATCCTGTATAAGTTCTAATCTGCCTCTGTATAAAATTTCATCAAAATTATTCAGTGCCTTAAACGTGATTGAATAACAGACAGAGTTAAGTTTCAATATTATAATATTACACATTAACGCATAAACAATAGATTTAGATCCTGCACGAATAGAGCCCTTATATCTTATAGAAACCATCTTGAAAAAATATTTAATGTGTTGATTCTAAGTAATTATGTATTGTGTGTGTATGCTATATCATTCCTCTTATATTAGCTACTAGCTTCCACCCGCGATATCGTCCGCTACGCACCTATAGTATAGAAAAAAATCGCAAGACAAACACAAACGTTAATGACGACGGCCCCCCGCCCCCGTACGGCGCGCACGGGCGGACGCGATTTACAGTAAGCGATCAATGGCGCTCCTCGTAAGTGAATTCCACATAAAAGGTGAAGAATCCCACCATACATTATATTCATGTAACTACAATGGTTTAGGCAGCGCGTGCTATGATAGCTCTCCGATGGCATTTTTTTTCCTGACCTATTTTATATTATAGTAGGAATAGGAATTAGTAAGAAGTAGGATGTTTATACGATTGGAGCCCTTATTATGATAGTATGGATAGAAGTACTCTGTGTCAAGTCTATCTCAACTTACCATCTATTTGTGTGCACAATTTTATTCCTATCATATTAGCCATTCTATATATTCATTGGGATGAATGTAGTCTATTTTTTAAACTACGAAATAATACTATCATTTTACTTAACCCTTAGCACTGTATACACCACTTATCAGCACACTCAAAAAAACACCTTAAATGTACACCATGTCTACGATTTTATTATAAGTATAGATAAATAAAAACCTGTTAGGTCATCCCAATGTGCAGATATTAAGCCAGAACAATGCTCTTTTAATGCTGAGGCACCAATTTCATCTGCAGCTGAATAAAATTTCACACAAGTTCTGAAACAAGAAAAGCTATATGTAAGACTTTTTTTTATGTAAGTTACATTTAGAAATGAAATTGATTATTTACCATGCAGATTAGACTAATGACTTAATTATAACATTTCACATACAAGAATAATTGAATTGATAGTGACCTAGTGGCCTAAGTGGTTTAGATTAACTGATACCCGCCAAAATTATAAATGTAAGAAACAAGAGTCAAGGCTATGGCCTTTGCTGCAAAAAGAATGGAGATCTAAATGAGTGTTGTTGTATGCAAAATCCCAATATGTATTTATAGGAATAAAATAACATTAAAAAAATAAATCTTAAAGTAGGTTAGATTTTACTTGGCCCCAGTCATTTTATAAAGTTATTCTACATATATTATATACATATATTATTTCTGATAAAAACTGGGCAAGGCGAAATTAACTTGTATAAATGTTTGCCACTTAGAATTATAGGACTCGCCATGACATATACACAATAATAAATGTTACAAAAGATATTATTATATTAATCCTTTTTTGCACTGATTCATTATTTATTCATTGGTATAAAATAAATTCTTACATATTACAATATAAAAGGTGTACATATGGTGTATTATATTTTATAATTATTATTAAAATAATTTTCTTGAAATCACCTTACTCCAACTGTAGCAATAAGTGCTTGTTCACACTTCCCAACTAAACCGTGCAGCTTGAAATTAGCTGCTGATTTCATCAGTTGTAATGCAAATAAGTCACCACGAGAAAGATCTACAACATCAGTGTACAGCCATTTTAATAGAGAAGACCCAACATCATCTGGAAGAGTTGACCAATCTAAAACAAATCAAAAGCTGCTAATTTATCTGCCATATTTAACAAGTTATTAAAAAGAATAACAGAAAATAGTATATTCTAACCAATCTGTATGACAGCATTTAATCTTACTTCATACTAATATTATAAATGTGAAAGTTTGTAGATTTGGATGTTTAGATGTTCCTCTTTAACTCAAAAATGGATACACGGATTTCAATGAAAATTGACACACAGATACTTTATATTCTGGATTAACATATAGGCTACTTTTTATCACTGAAAAAAATTAGAGTTCCCGTGGGATAACGATAAAATATGTTTACTTTCGTAATTGCTTAAATATTGTTATTTTGTAACAATATATTGATAATTAAATGTTTTTTTCATTATCTTAGGATTATACATGGAAAATTGTACCCGGGTGAAGCCGGGGCGGGTTAACTAGCTAAAATATAAACCTAATAATAAAAGTGAAACGCTTACCTAGTTCAGTGAGGTTTTTAAGAGCTTCTTCATTCCAATCATCTGAGCGAGCACTCAAAACAAACTTATGACCAGGAACTGATTTATTCTATAGTTTAACTACAATATCTGAATAAGTTTCCCTGCCGTACAGTGTAGACACGGTCATTAGAAGTCTAGCAACAAAACTGGTTTCACTCAAGTCACCAGCCGAAGCTGCTGCGAGCGTATATTTTCGCTCTAATTCCGCACAGTGGGTCTGCAATTTTCCATATTCCTCCTTCAATAGGGCTAGATGTTGCTGAAGCTTTGTAACTTCACTGGAAGCTGCACAAACAGACATTATTTTGTAATTTTATATTGTTGAATAGTTGACAACTATCAGAATTTTACAACACCGCCCACTTTACATTTGGAGAACAAAACAACTTTAGGCGGGCTTACTCACCCATAACGGAATCCCAACAATTAAATTGTCAGTATGAAGAAAAACACTTGATATTTTTTGTTGTAATTAGCAAACCAAAACATAAATAAGTAATTCTACAACCAACATCTAACTAATGTCTAAACGTACATAAAAGTGACATTTAAGATTGACATTTGACAATTATGATTCCGATTTGATGACATATTGTAAATCGATTATTTAAGAATCTATCTGCCTTAAAGTCATAAAAAATATTTATTTCACCACCATAATTAGAAAAAAAGTAAATAATAAGTATCAATAACTTAACTAAGACTATAAAACAAAAGAATCTATATATTATATATGAAACAGAAGAAATTATGTATCGATATAAGGTTGATTATTTGACTATTTTTTATTAATCTTGGGATTGAGAATGGCCCACAAAGATAATATTTTGCTGACCCACTCATAGCCTAACCTATGGAGGGTAGAGGAACCTCCTCCTCCTCTACCCTCCATAGCCTAACTAAATAATAACTTATAACTTTTATACTTGAGGGCACAGATAAAAAATAAAAATTGTGGCATCAAGTTTTATTTCAGCTCATTTATTACTTTTAACATATAAATTTTGACTAATAATTAAATAATTGCTATTTAAATACTATTCTAAAAGATTATTAATTTATTTTAAATAAGATCTATTTCAAATTAGTAATCTTATCAATGGTGATTGTTGACAGTCATCGATTATAGATGTCGTTTTATACGTTTACCGAATTCTATTTTCAAGATAACCTTCAAATGTTTTTAGTTGGATGAATTGATAACAGCAAGTAGTAGCGGCCTGAAATTTTGTGAATTGGTTATCGGTTTAAAGTGCCATATAGTGTATAAGTCGAGATGAATTCTCTTAATAGATTAATAGTTCTAAGTTCTGCAATACCAAAAAATACGAGGTACGGTCCTTTTTTTACTTGAGAAATTTTTAAACTTGAAAGATCTATGTAAAGTGTATGTTTCATTTTAGATTGATATCGACAACAAGTACGAGATTGAACGCTGATGATGGATGGCTCTCGAAGTTGCTGGTGCGAAAGATAGAGCCGACGAAGGAGTCTCACAGTCGTATGCTTAGCGACAAGGAGATTGTATATGCGTTGCACACTCACAACATTAGGCCCGATTCTGTAGATAAATACTTACAAAACTAGTACGTATATAACATATTATTTATAGAAATTACATTGTAGTCGTTCGGTAAATAAGTTGACGATTATGCAACATTCTTTAAATAGATTCAACATTCACTGTTATATTTTAGTAAAGGGACATTGTAATTAAGCATAATATAGAACTGCCTGAAGAGCCAACTTATAAATTGTTTGGTCTTATTTTTTTTTATTTTAAAAACTTTTGCACTGTTGCAATTACTTAATTTGTCATGAATTTATTTTCATGAAATAACATTTATTTTTAAAAGTTGTTTATATAATGTAGATATATCATTTGAGTATGTATCCAATTGTACATTCACCTAAACATATCTGTGTAAGATTTGTCTGTGGAGAATGGTGGCAATACTGATAGCCGCATTTCCACTCTGAAACAAAGAATTGCAGTTTATGTACATTAAATTTAGTTTTAGCGTTTTACACTACTTTTAAGAATTCCTATGACACTTTTATTGTATCCAATTATATAAATAGTCCATGTTTTCTAGTTTTTATACAATATTCAAGTATACAGTGACAAACCTTTCATTATCTCTTCATGTCAAATAGTCTAATAAAATCAGTCATAAACATCTTATTGATATATAGATGATTGTAGATAATGTTCTGCATTATAAGTTATGATAAATAATATTGTAGAATGGTTATAAAATAAATAATCTTACCTAAGAGTTTTTGTTTTGGATATTAATAAAATGTTATTGAATTGTAAGTTGTCTAATAACTCAGAATAAAATAGCAGTATTAAGCGAAAAGCAATATTAAGTACAGAAAAGAGATACTAAACTTTTACAAAATTGTTAGAATACTTTTTTTACAAGCAATGTCTAACAAACTTTATTTGTTAGGCTTTGGGCCAGTATAGACCCAAGCATAGGTTAAAGTATTGGTGTCTGTCTTAATCTTCTTAGTAATTATTTTATGAGTTAAACTACGACTTTATGAGTGACCCAAACTTTATAACATAAGCTATCTGCTGTTTCAGAGATTAACGGAAACAAACAGACAAAGATTTAAAATAATGTTAATTAGGAATATGTACTGCTGCATATATACTATATAAATGCACAAAAGCGGATTTAAAATTTTTTTTTTAGTTTTATTTATTAATTTGATTAAAATACTGTTTAAATTTTGTAGCAAAAAGTCTGTGGCATTTGTGGAGTCTCGTAAGTCTGAACTTGGGTGTGAATTAGTGGGATCATGGACAGTATCTGTAGGGGACATGGATCAGGCACTACATCTTTGGCGTTATGTTGGTGGATTCGAAAAGATTGACAAAGCAAAAACACTATTTAGGGAAAACCCAGTAAGTTACATTTTACGTAAAAATTACTAGAATAATTTTATTTTCATATAAAGGCGAGATAGGTAAATATATTTTGTGTTGCTTATAGGATTACAGTGCATTAGAAAAAGAGCGTGGCAACTTTGTTCGATCCCGCCATTTGCAGTATCTACTAGCATTTAGTTTTTGGCCTTCTGGTGAGCCACGCCCAGCTAAAAATATTTATGAAATTAGATCCTACAGGTAATAAAAGTGCCTACTAATTAATTTCATTTGAATATAATTTTAACGGTACTTATAAGTTTTTTTACATTTTAATTTAAGTTACTATGTAATTTACAAGTAATATGTTAAAAAATGTCATCAATAGCTGTAATAATGCTTATACGTGAGGGTTAGAATACAATTCCCCTCTGCTGCTTGGAGAGCATCTCGTAAAAAACGAGTGAACGTGGGTAGGGGATCTGTTCCCCGACTGGCTTGCGACTACCAGCATGCGATTGTGGCCGCAAATTGTCTCTGACATGTTCCGGTCGAGTCGCATGTATTCCAGACTTACCCTTCCCATCCCATTGATGTTATGGTTCTGGTAGACTCTGAGCTCACACTTAATGTCCACCGAAATAGTAGCAATCTTCTCTTCATTTCTCTCTACCTTGCTTCAAGGTGGCAACACACGCCCAGGCAAGACATACTTGTCTTGACAATTGTCCAATGTGTCAATCTTGTATGTGCGATGTCCATGGGTGACGGTGGCCACTTACCATCAGGTGCCGTCTGCTCTTAAAAGTTAAATTTAATAGTATATATTATAATAAAATTCTGAAAAAATAAAGAATTGCACTTTCAGTCTCAAGCCTGGCACTATGATTGAATGGGGTAACAATTGGGCTCGCGGTCTGACCTACCGTCGTGCGCAAAATGAAGCATTTGCAGGATATTTCTCTCAAATAGGCAGACTTTATAATGTTCATCATATTTGGTGTAAGTTTTAATATTTTTTATTAAAAATTAATGGACTAAATAATTTGATTCTGGTACAAGTCGTCGGATTTTTACGAGATAAAATTAAACTGTCGAAAGATAAGCCATTCTTAAGGCCATGTAAATCTGAAAAGTGACTTCCATTCAAGGCATTAAATTGCTATAAAAAAAACAATAAGGCGCTTCCGACATAAAATAGTAAACATATTTTTTTATTATTAAAAATAATAAAATAAAATATTACTAATATATAAAATATATAATAAAATATTAGCTCAGATTTTTCTGGAATAAAAAGTATTTTAAGAACAACGTATCTGTGTCCCAGCCAGTTCACTCTTTTAGTGTGATTGAGTAACAAACAACCAAACAAAAAGTATATTAATACAAATTTATTTTATAGGCTACAAAGATCTGCAAGCCCGTCGTGAGACCCGCGAGAGCACCTGGCGCAACCCTGGCTGGGACGAGTGTGTGGCCTATACTGTTCCGCTCATTCGTGAAATGCACTGCAGAATTCTAGAGCCCACTGAATTCTCGCCTACACAATAAACCCGCTATTATTCCTCACTAGTGTTTTTAATATAGAAACATAATTATAGTTTACAGAGCAGCTTATACATATACAAGTGTGATCAAACAATATGGTGAATAATTTTGATCTTAAATAATATGCCCTCTCTTTTGAAAAAAATTGAAACCATTTCTTTAAAGACTGACATTGAATCATGTACATTTTACCAACTTCTTAGGGTAGAGCCTGGAGAATGGTTTTATATTTAGAAACTATTTAAGAATTATATTATATTAGTTTTAATTGGTGCTTAATAGTCAGGATCTGTGTGAATACTTATTCTTAGGACAGACTAACTTAATATAAAGCGACTGGTTTCTGCTAGAAAAAAAATATTCACCGTATTATTTGATAAAAGGGGTATTTTTAATTTACGATTAAACTATTATTATTGCATTATTTTTTCGACTTGTGCTGCCAGGGCTAGAGCCTTATCTTTTATATTATGCATTTAAGTATGAGTATAATAAAATAATACATGTAAAGACACTAGTGCGAACATCCAACATCAATCAGTTATGCCCATTAGGAATAAAGTCAATGTAAATAAAATTAAAGTTTTATGAAACTAAGATGTTTCATAGCTATCTAAGCTAATTAATATGAATAGCATAGCACTTTTTTCTTTAGATTTGGATATGAAATCGTGTATCTAAAATATAATATTATATTAAAATTCGAGTTTCATTTACATTTATCTAATATCATATCGTTAAGACAGATTTAACATGAGTTTTACCGTATCATTAAACCTTAAAAAGAAGAATACCATCAATCAATACAGGAAGGGTTAATAAAATGCACGTTTAAATTTCCTTTCTATTATTTATTTTCAGGTTGATTTTTTCATTTATAAGATTATATTACAATATAATAATTAATGATAATAATAATAAAAACTACAAGTCGATCGTGTTATTTAAATATATAACAAAAATTTTAAAAATAAAACAACAGTGCGCGGAACATTCCCGCACCTTGTCGCACCTCGCACGAAACATTGCTAACTACTTGTCAGTACTCAGTGATATATAACTATACAATGGTAAAATATAAAAATAATAGTTACAATGTACATAATACAATACGTGATCGCTATCTACGAGTTTGGTACTTGTATGTCACTCGCGACATGCGTAACATTCTTAGTCTAACTAGCAAGTGGTGGGAGGGTGGGGGATACCGATGCACCTACGCTCTACACTTACCGTACCGAGCTACCGATGCGCGATATGCCGTGGCTGGACAGAGTTTGACTAGATAGAACAGATACTTATTCTAGGCGACATTCAAACTTGTACGACTATAGTTCCAAACGCTTCAACGTACTTCCTTACCCCTGGAACAACCCGCCTCAGGTATAAAAACTATTGTCGAATCTTTAGACCAGTATTCACGCCACCACCCATTGTGTGTCTAGTCCTTTATTTTTGGGCAAGGTTGGTATGACAGAATTGGAGAAAACAAATTACGAAGGTAGTTTTATGACATGAGAATCTTTATAAACATGTTCGAATTTGACATAATTTGTTAATATTTACAGTCACAGTAGCAAATTTTTTATTGGGGACTGAATATCGAAAATGAATCAGTTTTTCTGAGATTCTGTATAGAAGCTTTCTTTTTCTGTCCAAAAAATAATATTATTTATTATCGAGCAATTCAACAATTGCCTTCAATGCAACTGGAGTGATTAATACAGAAAAGCGTCTGTTCTACCTAACCTAAGGATCAGCAGTAACGTATAATGCGCACAGTTGATTCCAGAGAAGATTTTACCGGCCTTTCTAACCGTTCACATCATATCTCATCTTTAAACTCTAACGACAACCGGATTTTAAAAGAGATAAGCTACGCGCCTAACTTTTAATTACCAACCATCTACAGCACTCAAGCTAATTTACAAATCAATTCCTTATTGCTTCTATCCCAGATTTTGCTACGGCCCACTGTAGTGTACAACGGTGGTGATACGGATATTCTTTTAAGCATTTATACATTATACTCTTATTATAAAATATCACTGGACTTACACAGCTAATTTATTTGACGATAATATAAAATTTGCTTCCATAATTTCGTTGCGAATTTTTATTTTATATAGAACGATTTACATTTTAAATATTACGTAACTCATAGATATTACACTTCTTTTGTACTTCACGTGACTTGTATTTACGCATTTTTTTGGGTTACTGTCCAAACTAGACAGTTTTACAAGTTTTTATGTTTCAGATATTTGTGGTAGTTTGTTTCTCTTTCATGCCAAAACTACTGAATGTATTTTAATGAAACT
>JAOPUB010103721.1:0-12617 GCA_027564055.1 Neptis clinioides
CAAATTTCATTGAAATCCGTGCAGCCGTTTTCAAGTTATAGAGGAACAAACATCCATACATACAAACTTTCACATTTGTAATATATGTTAGATGTTAGATTAAGAATTAGAGATTTTTACCCAGCAATTAAAAAAGCTATAGAACAATTAATAGAATTATTTTTATTTCAAACCCAAGTCCGGCTAACATACTCGCGCATATTGGCAACACTGGTAAGCACAATTTCTTATCACATCACACACACTACTAGACGTACTCGTGCAGTACTCGATTTCGAAACTCAATAACTCGTTACCGGTTGCAGGGGTCTTTGAACTATCGATCGCAAGGGCGCAACCACCAACCAGCAACCAGCTAGTCACTGATCATTGTCTTTGGAGAACGTGACATCCGTTATCATTTTATTGGAAAAAAAAAACACTAGACAACAAGTGCTGTTATTTTTAATGTACACTTGAAACAAATTGCCTATTGTTTAAAAAATACCATAATAACTATATTTCTAAATAATTGTGAAAGTTTGTATGTTGTATGATATTTATAACTCAATCACGCAAATTCAGCTGGACGGATTACAAAGCTATAATGCTGCTAATAACACATACTTTTTAACCTGCATCAACACAGACTGCTTTTGGTCCCAGAAAATCTAAGACTATAATAAAGTAAGCAAGATAATAATAAAATATTTTTTCTGACGCGCCTGAATTTTTTGTTAAGGAACTATTTATGAATATAAATGTATATAACACTAGTCGACCCGCCCATTATGCCAATTCTTCTTCATGATTTGCTAGTAGATACTTTTCTAATAACATTTTAACACTTTACAAACCTTTATTATAATCAATATTTACCTTAGTATGTTTACGAATACTAAAAACTTTGAACTATATAAAGTTATGCGATTTCACTTACTTAGAGAATTTAATCGGAATTGTTTAACTATAGTTTTGATCACGTAACTCGGCATATCGTTGTATACGACAGTACAAATTCCATTCAATACGCGAGTCACTGTTTACTTGTCATCAAAATTGAATGTTTTTTAATATACAATTAGGGATACGACAAATCAAAATAAAAAGGTCGTGAATTAGATCGCTATAGCTCCCTGTATTATAAAATTTGTAAATTGCTAATCGTCCTCGCATCAAAGAGTTCTGAAAGAATGAAACAACAAAGGTTCCATTTTACTTTGTCCAACATTTAACAATTTAACAAATTGCCGTTCCAACAATACGCTACATTAATTTAAACCCCTCTCAAAGGCCTTTCACCGCTACAAGACGGTTGTCACAGTCCAACCGCAAGTAATTCTAAACCCGGTCACTTCTAGAAAGTTCCACTCGGTTAACCTTTCGATATACAAAACATTTTTTATTTTTCTTCCCATACACATCAGGTCAATTTACAATATTAACTTTACCGCCAAAGAAAATTAAATATAAAAAATGCAAAAACTATGGACCCAATTTTTTTTAAAAAGAGTTTTACCATAAGAACAGAACTTATTTAATTTATGGGCATGGTCTATTACGTTCTTAAAATCTTAAATTTTTATTTATTCCATCCATAGGTTATTCAACCGTTGACAAAAGTCTGTTAATAAGTAAAATTACGCGCGATGATCCACTCGTATGGGTAGCAGCGTGATGTTATATAGTCTTAAACATCCTCGTTAAATGGACAAAAAGAATTTATCAAATCGAACTAGTAGTTTATGAGATAAGCTCGTACAAATAAACTAACAATCTTTTCAGCTTTATAATATTGAGTATAGACTAACCATAAAATAAATGATAAATATTTTGATAAAATTGAACAAGTTTTGTGGACTTAATTACAAAGTATTTCGGGTTGAAAGAAAACTACAAACTTTATAATTTACTTTTGTTTTTGTACTAACAGTACTTGTTTTCCCCAATTTCTTTAATACTCTCTTCAAATTATTAAATTATAATGACTTTCTAAAAATTAATACTAGCCTCAGCTTTCTGTATTCGTGTATTACATTAACTTAATATGGATTAGGTATAGATAACATAGGATTAGATTACGTTTAGAACAAGGAATGCAAACCAATGACAAGACAAGCCCAATGATTCATACAATAATATGTTGGATAATTTTGACAGATGGACAACAGACGTGTCATGTTGGTATGTCAATTTGTTAAGATAATCTAAGCCCCTATATCTGACTTAATAACAAAACTATTTATTTAGATCAAAGTCATATAAATAAAATGTATAGTTCTAGTTATTGATTGACACACAAAAGGCTATGATTGATAGATTTAGCAACTTAAATGTAATTACATTTATCATTACCATAAAATCTATTGTTGGAGATTTATTATTAAGATTATTTCAACCCGCCATCACCTCCTTTCAAATAGTTAAAAGTTTTATTATTTCATTAACACTAAAGACAATCTTCAGTATATTAAATTCTTTTTTTTTTTCTTTAAAATTCTCTAGAAACTGTATTATAAATAGTAACTATATCAACATATCAAAAATGTTGCTTATTTATGAAACCATTTCAAAGATGTTGAATTAAACCGTCTGATAACACGAACATAACTTTTTTGCTCAATAATCATATCTCTGATACGAATCTAATTAATATCATTCAATGATTTAAATAAACATCATCTAGAGTATTGCAAAGATCGACATGAATAGAGATTTTATTATCCGTTGTGATTAGAGATAGGGAAGGATTACTAAAGGAACTCCCTAAACCTGCTCAAGTTACTCGACTGCTTTCTTAAAACCATGTTTATTCGTATTGTTGTACAGTAATTGGTACCACTCCTTACAAAAGACAACTAGCAAAGTCCAATAATCCTCACAAGCTCATTGACACAGATACAATAGGATAAACAAAACATCTATTCCGTCTAATCTATATCTGCTACAGCTACTAGTAGTGAGTGGTGTGGTGAGTGGTGAGTGGTGAGTGGTGAGTGGTGAGTGGTGAGGTGAGGGCGACCGGACACAAAGCCGGAGGCAATAATTTACGGGGCAGATAATCTTGAGTGACAGACAATCCCCGTGTTATCGATTGTAGGGGCAATCCCTGTCCAATTAGATATATATTACATCCACAACTACATCAGCCATTTGTTACGTCTGGATGGCTATTAATTGGATTTCACCTGTTACATAAATAAACTAATCTACACGTAGAATAAAAATGTTAGTTATGGATTGTCTGTACGGAGTAGACATTTGAAAATTCGATGACATGTTGATAATTCTCTTACTTAAATTTATCATTTTTTTTAATATCAATCCTGTGTCAAAATGAATTATAAGTATAATCTATCGCACGGTCACAGTTTGCGAGAGTTGAATATGAAATACCCTCACATTAGTATTTATAATAATTCTATTCTAAATTATCGTGGTTTTCATTTTATTTCACTGATTTTAATAATTTTTAGGGTAATTCATATTTTAAAAAAAGCAATTCTATCGGTCTATTCTAATAAGTAAAGGTAGTGCCAGTCAAATAAAAATTTATATTCACACACTTTTAGCAAGGACTCAAGGTTAGTAAATGATTCCGTTAATTTCTAAGCCACTCCTCATTGATATTTAGTGAGAATGCAACCTAAAACAGTAAAAGCAGATCTTTTAATTCAATCGATCTCGATCTCGCCTTACAATGTTATTTGCAAGGGCTTTAAGCATAATAAAGTTAACGTAATCAATGATATCATTACGAGTCCAATAAACATTCAGGATCGCGATCCAACTAATTTATGTTACGGGGTCAATAAATCTCAACGAGGTTAACTATATAAGAGATACAAAGGACGTAAAAATATTATTTAGTATAAAAAGCTGCACCTTATACGTTTTATAAAATAGGTATTGATTACATAATCTGGCTAATTATTACCAAATGCACATATTTTTATTATTATATTTTTTCTATCATCAGAAAACCCATAATATTACTATTTCTTTCCAGAAACTTACATTTTTAATATTAATTTTTTTTGTATAATCAGAAAAATAAGCACTACATCAGACCCATCTACAGAAAATGTTTAAAGTAAAATTTTACCAACTAGTGGAACCGAATGTCTTCACAAACTTCCCTAAAGAGAACCTTTATACCATATTCGGTTCATTATTATCTGAATGAAACGCTCCAGGACAGAAAAACTCGTATTCTAAATGAATTAAGCATATGAAATGGAACTAGGAGAGTAATAAAAAGAGAATAAGTACTAAAGTATAGTGTTGTTTTAGTTATTTTAATTCAACATTATTTTAGACACTTAATAAAAACATAACATAATTATATATCTACCATCTCTATAACACTGATGGACGTGGTCTTCATTAATCTAAAATGCACATAAATTACGAGCAAAAATATACATTACGTGTAACCAAATAAAACAAACTATAAATCTCCTACAAACATTATTGGTGCACACAGCTATCCAAACATCCAAACATAACTCATACAAATTAGACAACAATCCACGTTTAAAGACGTTAAAGAGGAGAGAGGCTCGCGCAAAGTTATAATGAAATTCACGAGCAATAAAACTTCCCTTCAGACTAACCCCTAGATATACATTTGCGAGCAGGGTTGCCACTTGACAAATTCACAACATGCGCCGAAATGCTTATTCAATGACACCTAAATAAATTGTAAGGTAGCTTAGTGGTAAATTTGTGGCTACTGTTAGTTAGAAGATTCTGTAATTTTTGTTATTAAAACCTTCCTCTTTAAAATTTTTTTTGAGTATGATATTTTTATATATCCTAATTTTTTTGGCCCACGCCACTACGTTTGCATGATACTCCACTCCTATGGGTCGAAGAGTGATGTTTTATAGCCTATAACCTTCCCCGATGAATGGACCATCCAACAGAAAAAAAAGAATTTTTCGAACCAGCAGTTCCTGAGATTACCCCGTTCTAACAAACATTACAATATTATAGTATAGAATATAAAATTATTTTTTGGTTACTTAGTTATGATGTCACCCCAATCGAAATTTGACCTAAATATAAAATTAGATATTACATCTTCATTCTGAAAGATTTAGCTTTTTCATGATAAAAATCTTTTAATAATTCCTATGGGTCATGATGTTATATAGCCTTCCTCGGTAAATGGAATATCTAACAAAAAAAATTCAATTTGATCCAGTAGTTATTGAGATTATCGCATTCAAACAAACAAACAACTTTATAATATTAGTATAGATGTGGAAGATATATTTAACAATTTCATATCTACCACTATCTATTTTTCATATTGTTTACAATAATATAATCAGACTAGATCACAATAGTATTGAAGAGGCCCTGTTATACAGTACTTAATGAGCTAGTTGGAAACTTGAAGATTTATAATGCTGAGCTACGACGCTCTCATTCTTTTTACCTACAAATACTTTTTGTACATAATCTTGTTTATAATTTAAGTTTCTTTTATTTATTATAATAATTTGCTTATTTATTGAAAGAGCAAACTCTAGACACCTAAGAACTATTTCTTAAATACATCACTTCAGTCTAAGCATCGTTAGGCATTGCTTATAAAATTTATTTAATAGTTTTGATGCTGAGGATTTATTTATATGATGAATGATTACTATAATTTTTTTTAAAATTCCACTTTCATCATCTCATCTATACAATTTAATATTATTGATGAATTACATCTACTATCATTAACGGAGTGTTAAGTAAAATACTTACTGCCTTACTTATTAACAATGATTAGTTTAATTATTTTTTTTTATTTGAATTTGCAAGAAAAGAACAAAACACGTGAGTCAGCTTGTATCTACTTAAGAAGCTAGAGTGTATGTATGACATATATTCGACTAGCTTCCGATCGCTCATATGATTTGTACTTATCATTATATTATGTCTATATTACACAAATTCTTTATAAATTGTAGCATATGTGTATTCTGTGTACTACTATTGTAAAGTTTTATCAAAAGCCGTTCAATAGTTTTAGCGTGAAAGAGTAACAAACATCTATCCATACATCCTCACACACTTTCGCATTTATAATATTAGTTGGATTAAGTAGGAAGGATAGTAAGTGTTAGGTATTTTTATTCTCCAATAGCTACATTTTTTTTGCCTTTTTTTATTTAAACAAAAATAGTTGAAGTTAAGATAACAAACTTCTAGTATTCCTATAACCTCTCGAAGTAAGTTGGAATGCTTGTTAGGAGTGGGCCACGTCAGTAACCCAGTGACCCCTGACCTATCGAGATCGTGAGTCTATCACAACATAAAAATAAATAAAATCTAAAATAATAAGATGAATAACCAATAGGCAGTTATGATTTGCATCCCTAAATACCTCAAAGTTATGAACGTAGCGGCGCGACGCGCGACGGAGACGAGCGACGAGCGAACTTAGACAAAGACGGGACTAACTTCCATTAAATCTTTTGCAACTAAGTTTACCATCCCCGCTGACTCCTGTCTGTTTGTTACTTTACTTATACTTACCTAACAATTGCCCAAACTTCGGATAACTTTAAACGTATACTGCACTGTGTTTGTATAACCGACGTTTTATTATTACACTTTTAATCAGATTTACTTAAAGATTTTAAGCATTAATTTCCCTTCTGTATTCATCAATACATATAAATAAAATGGAAGTGTTTGTTTTTAATATTATATTGATTATTTTAATATATTATTTATATTACTGAGTGTGTCGGGAAGTATAGACGATACACATGCCAAAACAGCACATTTTTGTCTGTCTATCTGTTTGTTACGACTAATCTCTGGAACAGCTGGACCAATTTGAACAGGACAAATAAAATTTAAAAGGGAAAAAATCTTTGCTCATAAAAATTTCGGAGGCGCTTCAATTGTACCCGGTCGAAGTCTGGACGGGTAGGCTAGTTATATTATGATTACGGAAGTGCGTTTGTCGGTATATCCCCTAGAACTCTGTAACAAAGCAATAAAAAGAAGAGAAACTGAAGTAATATAGGGAGTGTTATGTAACAAAAAATAGATAACCTATGAAACAGTATGTTTAGTCTTTGCCTTGATGATAACGTTATGGTTTCAAAGATTAAGAAAAGTAGCACAAAACTGTGACACTTACGATGGAAATGGTCACAACAAAAGTTAATAATGTTTTGTTGTGACATGGCAAACTATTGTCAAAATAAAATCTGTTATAACGGTAGACAGATACTATCTATTGTTAAAGAGTTTGGAACTTAGGAATTACTGGTTCGAATTGAAAAATTATTTTTGTGGGGCTATAGGCTATATAACACTACGACCCATAGGCGCGAATAAAGTTGCGCACTTCAGCCATTTAATTATATTAATATTTTAATAGAGAGTTAATTTATTAAAATCTCTAAACATATATTGACGTATTGCACCCCAAATATGCGGATAAATATATTCCCTGTATCTTTACTATCTCACTAACGTTATGAATGTCAAAATTTGTATGTTTGGATATTTGTTACTCAATCAAGCGACAACGGCTAAACGGATTTCAATGAAATTTTGCACGTAGATAGTTTATAACCTGGATAACGATATAGGGATTTTTATCCCGGAAAAATGAGAGTTCTCTCGGGATAATGATACAATTGTTACAGTTACACTGTTTTAAGCGCCTAAAAATTTTTATTCAGCAGCAATATATTGAGGATTAAATCTATTCTGATAAATCTAAGTATATGTACATGTGGTAAACAGATCGACTAGTTTATATAAATATTAAATACATAAATCGATAAAGTAAAGTATTATGAATCGTATATTTACGATAGCAGTGAAGCAATATAACGTTTAATGTAACGTAACGGTATAACTCTAATTGGCCAATAAATTATTATCATTACCAACCCGCATTTCGAAACGGACGGCATCTCAAACGCTTCATAATATAATCAATTTTCATAACGATGTGCTGATCAAATAATTCATTCATTCATCACGACTGGTTTGGTAAAGTTTTCCGATCTTTTTGATATTTATACTAGCTACCCGACCTGGACTCGCACGTTTTTTATAATAATATCAAAGAAATAAATAAAATTGGTGCTTGTTTATACCCTACTTCCTACTTTCCGGCTAATATTATAAATGCGAGAGTTTGTGAGGATGGATGGATGATTGTTACTCTTTCACGCAATAACTACTGAACGTAAATTGATGAACTTTACAGTAATATAGCTTACAGACCATAATAACTCATAGGTTACAATTAATAAAGAGTTTGTGTTATGTAGCCATATAGAACGATCAGACTGTTATTACCGTAGAACATCTATAACAAGCGGGCGAAACTCAACTTCATTTGAGTTATGCTCCGCTCCTATGGGTCGCAGCGTGATGTTTTATATCCTATAGCCTATCTTTTTCTATTCGAACAAGTAGTACCTAAGATTAGCGCGTTCAAATAAACAAATTCTTCAGCCTATAATATTAGTCGGTACTTATTAAAGCTTTACATGTATTTAAAAAGCAAATTGTGATTTACTTAAAAACATAATGGTACCTCATTTAAATTCTTTAAAACATCCATAATGAACGCACATTTCCAATCCTTATTAATACGTATGAATATAATAACGTTGGCAGGTGATAAAATTTACATATTTATTAAAATTTTATATTAATAAAGTTATTTGAAGCGATCATTCCGATGTGATGTGGGCAATCATTATGCAATAAATTAAAGAAATCACATACTTCAAAAGGCAAAATATAAGATAGAAGAAAATACTAAATCTGGCTTTATCGTAAACTAGCGACCCGCACCAGCTTCGCACGGTTTCTCTACTATAATATATAATAATACATACAGTATTATACATATAAACCTTCCTCCTGAATTACTCTATCTATTTTAAAAAACCGCATCAAAATCCGTTGTGTATTACTGAAGATCTAAGCATACATAAGGACAGACAAACGATAGTGTAGTGACTAACAAACAACATCGGTTTCACATGGTTTCTCTATTATAATATGCATGTATTATACATATATAAATACTTCTTTAATCACTATATCTATTAGTGAAAACCGCATCAAAAACAGTTGCGTAGTTTAGGTGATCTAAGCGTTCTTAATCTTAATTTCAACTTAACCTTTAGTACGATAGATTAGAGTCAGTCTCTTTGGTGTTTTTGCATACTGAGTGTAGTAAACTAATATCATAGTGTCGTGCTTAAGGTCACCTGTCTTTAGGTCCACGTAAGTTATATTTATAATATAACGTAGTAAGTGTTCGGTAAGCGGATAGGGAGCGTTGTTATAACAAAAAGGGCTGTTAACTCTACACCGTGGTCGCAAGTCCAAGGCGCTGCCCGTCTAAATTGCGAGTGTATACATATTGCTGTATTGTTGTACAGTAATGGGGCCTAGGTTTCCAGACTATCAAACACTTTGCAATGCAGCCAGCACTTAGCGAGCTCAGCTGCAAGATTAAAAGTGCACTCATTATACCGTACACTTGGATTTAAGATACTGCTTAACATTTTTAGGTTATATTTTAAGTTTTTAAAATGTTTACTTATTTAGATTCTTAAAAAAATATAACTTAGAAATTTATAAATATTTTAATATCCTACTTCTTACTAATATTTTCTTACTAACTAGCCGACCACGGTCCACTCCTATGAGTCGTAGCGTGATGTTATATAGCCTATAGCCTTCCTCGATAATTGGACTATTCAACACAAAATGAATTTTTCTATTTCTCGTTCAAACAAACTCTTCAGCTTTACAATTATAAATGCAAAAGTTTTTGAGGATGGATTGATGTTTGTTGCTCTTTCACTCTAAAACTACTGAAGCAATTGTGATTAATATTTACAGTAACATAGCTTATACATCAGAATAACACACACACAAGAATTTGGTAATTCAGCCATAATATAACAATAAGTACAAATCACGCGAGCACAATCGCAAACGGAAGCTAGTATATCATAAAGGTCATGTTTTTTCTTAAATTGGAATAAGATTGGGCTAAATCTTCTTATAAAAAAAAACAAAATTCCATTTGAACCCGTTTTTAAGAACTTGCAATTCGATTTTAATATGCTTAGTATGGAACTAAATCTAACATGTCGAAACACCCAAGATGGCGGACTAATTATTATTAATACACTCAATATAGGTATCAAATAAAGGACCTACTAAGAATACTCAAAAAATGAAGTGTCGTTACTTTAAAACCAATATGGCGGACTTCTAAATTAAAAAAATTAATTCTTTTAAGCGAATTTAAATAAAATCCTGTTTTTAGTTCTTGTTTAAGCAAAGGAAAAAAGCTCAAAACAGGAAACGAGTTTCTCATTCGATATATTCTCTAAGTTCAGCGGCCCGACTTGTGTGGACGGTACATATCCCGATTCGTCCGCCATCTTGGCAAATGTCCAGCTGTCAACATTCCGCGTTGTAAACATAGATAACCATGTGCTCCACCATGTGATGGTCATAGTGTCATGGCGACCTGCTTGTTTTCTCAAGTGGTAAATGAGGCTGATGTTTTAGTAGTAGGGCTGTGTTAAGTAATTTCAAAATATTTTTAGCTTATTTTATAAGACCTTAAGAGATTTTTAGATTAAGAAAAACCTCCGGGTCTAAAGGGTACCCTAAGTCGTTCTCGATGAACTCCAGGATTATTCTCACTCATCAAAAAGCTTACAGGATAAATACAGTCTAGAGATATCTATACAATTTTGAATTTTGATATTGAATTCCTTCACTACAAAATGGCCACATTATGACACTCAAATGGCCATATCTTTTTAGTATTATTATTTACTAGCTACCGCCCGCGGCTTCGCTCGCGTGATATGTATTTTCTTTTCTAATACTAGCCTAACGGCGCGACTTAATTCGCGTCATGCTCCGCTCCTACGGGTGGTAGCGTAATATTTTATAGCCTATAGCCTTCCTCAATAAATGGCCTATCCAAGAGAAAAATAATTATTCAATTCGAACCAAAAGTTTCTGAGATTGGCGCATCCGAACAAACAAACTTTTCTATATAGTATAAATATATTACGACTAATTGCGAAACACTCACTGTAAAGTTTCATCAAAATAATTAAAATAGGAATTAGAAGCATAGTAGGATAGGATAGTAAGATGGCAACGCCACACAGCCTTTGTTATCCAGAGGAAATTAGTAATATAGCTCCAAATAATTGTAATTTTCAGTTCTTTTCAGCCTATACGCAATAAAAACTCTAATAGATAGACACGGCACGTGCGATAGTTAAGTAATATGGATCTAGTTTTAGTATAACAAGAATTTCTATGAGAACATTAAAGACTTTTAGTACTCAGTTTTTGTGGAATGAACGCGCCATTTTACATTTAATTTAATAGTTCTACATTTACGCAGGTTTAATTGAAAGCACTCTCTTTGACATTCCCCAAATCTCGTTTGGCATGCGGGCGGTATCGGAAATCAATGATCACACACACACACCGAACATCCCACAATGTCTCCAATACAAATGTCTATTTTAAACAAGTTCATTTCTATATTATGTTATCCATGGCTATGTATAGTAATATCATGTAGCTATTGGATGAAGATGAGGAAAGTAAGGAGAAGGAAGAGTTACGAAAATCTTGTAACTTAAGCTAATGCTTCAAGGGATACAAAAGATAGGAATGTATGACATACTAGCCGACTCTCTTCTCTTTCACTTACTTTTTCTTTTACACACATATTGTCCCGAAACTAATATGCGTTTGTTATGCGCTTATGTACATAATGGCTATTCATATTTATTTATTTATATAGATTAATTATTATTGTGTATCATCATCACATAACCCGTTGATGGCCCGCGCTGAGCTGGGTCTCCTTGAACGGGGAAGGGTTTAGGCCATTGTCCACCACGCTGGCCCAATGTGAGTTGGCAGACTTTACACACATTTGAGAACTTTAGTGACCTCTCAGGAGTGCAGGGTTCCTCACAATGTTTTCCTTCAAAGTTATAGCAAGTGATATTTAAGTTCTTAAAAAAAAAAAAAAAAACAATCTATCAAGTCTTGACTAGATTTAATGCATTGTGTGTCCGATGCATTATAAATATTCTCTTGTATTATATTATAAGAATAGTCGTGTTACATCTACGGATGCTGACGTTGGACGAAGATAATGCGTCAGTAAAAGCATTATTATTCGCAGCAGCGTTAAAAACAGATAAAAGACGAATTGTTGAACTTTATTCAACTAGCTCAGCTAAACAATCAGAAATTCTTGTGAGACTTAATAGTTTTTTACTCAGTAATTTAATTTTAAAAACCTTTTATTAAAGATTCTTTAACAGGTATTTAAGAATTGTATGATGTTCAATATACCACATGGAATACTTAGATTTGTCAAAAACATTTTACACATATTAATAAAATTATAACATATCGAATGTCTGTACATGGTAGATATCTCAGAAATTTTAATCTGGAGGACCACTATAACAGCTATAGATGCCTAATGATTTTTTTTTTTATTTTTATCTGTCTGTCTGTTCTTTGTACGCGAATCATTCTATAGCGGTGGGATCGATTGGCATGAATTTCGTATCAGATCG
>JAOPUB010103827.1:0-12611 GCA_027564055.1 Neptis clinioides
TTTTGCAATTTGGACATTATATGTAAGAGTACTAAACTGACTTTAATAATTCTTTCGCCGACAGAAAGCTACATTATTGATTTGATACAGTTATATTTGTTTATTATGTATAAACCTTTCTTTCGAATCTCTCGGTCTGTTGGTTATACCTAATTTAAATCCGTTTTGTGGTTTAAAAGGTCTAAGCCTACAGACAGCGGGAAACCACTTTGTTTTATAATAATACACTGCCCAAAATTTCGGGTATTCTATATATAGCATCTCAGTAGATAGTAATCTAATTTTTTTAAAGTAATAATTTTATATTATCAGCTATTATTTTAAACACGTGCTGATAGTGGGACACATTGTTTACAATCCAATCAAAGTGTCAATGACTGCTTGATAAACAGACGAATCAATTATCTTGCATCTACTTAATTACCACAGATAAATGGTTATTTAATTGATTGGTAATATAACATATTTTTTTATATATATGCACATACAAGCATATATTTTTAAAAGTAATTTTCTTCTGATTATAAAACTCAAATTACTAAACAAACTTTATATTAGAAATTATTAACAAGTGAAACATGTTTTATATAAAATCTACTAATCGAAGTATTATTTGTTATCATTAACTGATACCATGTATGTATAAAATTACTTTTAAAAAAATCTTTATTAAAACATTTTATATTAGTGATTTGACTTATATTATACGGATAGTCTAAGTTTAATAACTTATTATTTAATTCTAAATCTATACTAATATTATAAAGCTAAAGAGTTTGTTTGTTTGTTTGAACGCGCTCATCTCACGAACTACTCGTTCAAATTAAAAAATATTTTAGTGTTGGATCGTCCATTTATCGAGGAAAGCTTTAGGAAAGCGACCTATAAGAGTGAAACACCACGTGAAGAAAGTCGCGCGAGTCTTCTAGTTAAATATAAAATGAAATCTTAAATTTATATTCTCCTTAGCTATTTTGGAATGAAAACGTAATACATTTTACTCTTACATGAACACCTAAGACAATTTTTATCAGAATCAAACGAAAAAAGGTGCGGTCGACCACCCAGGGATAAGAGTTGATAAAGTGTTCTTGGCTGATAACACTCGTAATAATAGATAAACTAGTTGACCTACAGTAAATAGTTATTGACTGTTTTATCCTGCTGTTTTACCCGCATTAAATTCCTGTGACGTCTGATAGTTAGTTATACGTTTTTAGGTAGCTAGTACGTCTGATAGTTCACACTTCTCGTACTTTAGTATTCCTTTCGAAAATTATTAGAATTGAATCAAGTTATTCTTAAGGGCATAGTAAATCTATGCTAATATTATAAAGCTGAAGAGTTTGTTTGTTTGAACGTGCTAATCTTAGGAACTACTGATTCGAATTGAAAAATTATTTTTGTATTGGATAGTCCATTTATCAAAGAAGGCTTTTTGGCTTATAACATCAAGCTGTGACCCATAGGAGTGAAGCATCACGCGAATGAATTCGCGCGGGTCGTATAATTTCTGATAAGGAAAGATTAAAAGTTTACCGGTTTATATAAAATCAAAGTACTTAGAAGCTTACTATTATGGTATTCCTATCAGTATTATGATTTTAAAATAGCCCTTAAATATTAGATAAACCAAAATAAACCCTTGAATAATAAAAAAATGTCTGACATATCGCTAAATGAAATCGAAATAAAATTCCAAGGTCTCAATCTAATGTAAAAATAAAAAAAATAAATTAGGAGTTTATAAGATTCTCTAAAATGTGAAAGAGCTAGTTAATATAAAATCAGCAGACTTAGAATACATCCTAACTAACCTAATGTTTAATAAAAAAATGACATGAATTTTAAATTGGCCTTATAATTACGATTTTGCGTTTAAATATCTACATGTCCCTATAATAATTTCCATAACGATCAATTATAGACCTATAAAATTATAATATAACGATGTACCTACTAGGACAAGGTTTAAGATGAACTATTAATAGTTACAATGCAGGTGGCATTGTTTGTTTTACCCTAATTACTCAAATAGCCTTACTTAGCTATTATTGTTTATTAGTTATTAATTATTGATTTGATATTAGTTACTAACTGCTTACACTCCGATGAGGGTATCTAAGTTCTTCTCTTGATCTACTAGGTTTTAAAAACGTATCTACAGTTATTTAAGATTGTTTTTTTTATTTGTTATTTTTAAGAAATACTAACAGTTTCTACTATAGCCCCTCCAAATAAGTTGGAGTACTGACTTTTCTAATTGCATCGAATAAAGCTAGCTGCTCATATAATTTTGGCCGAACATCACTTAAAGGCAAATTCGTTTCACTTATTATGTTCTAGGAGATTTTTCTCTATATATTTTCAGAGATTTTATACAAAATATTAATAAATAAAGAATTAAGTATGTACCTATTTTTATATATCTACGAGTTATATTTTAGATTAATTATTTTTATTTAAAATAATTTTGAGATAAGTGAACTAAGCAAAAAATTATCATTCTTCAATCTTGAACAATGTTCTAATGGTATCATAAAAAATTAATTTTTTGTTGATATTTAGCTCACTAAACTAAAATATCTAAGATTTTTTGAAAAAACATAAAGTGTTGGCTAAGTTGACTTGTCCAAAAGGTGTACTTTTTGAAGAGCGTTCATTCATTAAAAATAAGAAAAATGAGTCAGAATTCCTTTTAACAAGGACTACCAAATCAATCAGTAGTTTTTTTTATATAATATATATGTTGATAAATATCTAAATGTTTACTTTACACAGGAAGGAAAATAAAACAAAGGACCTCGAATATGTTAGCTAAGAAGTTACGTAAATAGCCTTAAACAAATCTCTTTAGAAAATACATTTCTACTTTTATACATACATTTATTTGAGATAGGTTACATACTAGATACTTTACATTTATACATACATTACATAAATACATTTACTTACTAAAGTAATATTACTATAATTTGATATCTTGTTGTTCAGTAAAAACCTATATAGAACAGAATTTATTAATCTCAATATTTAATAATGTAATGCATGATAACTGATAAGAACTTTGTAAATATAGTTGTAGATAAAATTCCCGTCAATATTAGATAATATTTACCACCTAATTTTTACTGTTGTATTTCAATTTTTTCTAGTTTAACTACAGTACTACTACATTGCTTTTACTTTCCCTATTAATTATTAGCGACAATAGTTTTATAAAAAAAATCTTTAAATTATAGAAAAAAAACACGTAAATTCAAAGACTTGAATTGAAATTAATTTTGTAGTTAAATTAGCTAAAAATAATGAAAATTATCAAAAAATAAAATAAAAACTAAATTGCTTGTTTTAAATTTTCTAAGTAGAGTAAAACAGTTTTTTTTTTTTAAAAACGTAGAGTGTACTAGAAGAGACTTTCCATGGAAAATGAATTTGCTACATAATAAATTACGTTATAATTCATTGACAAGGTCGTTAAACAACCCAAGATAACTCTACATACAAATTGCATAACTTTGTTTGAATATTACGATTACTAAAACAAAGAAAAGAATTCAAAGTCACATTCTTTTATTTCGGAGTTTACAACGAACATACGTCTGTAAACTAACAAAAAATACCATAACCTTACTATTAAACTATAACCGTAAAACTATAATTCTTAAATAAAGTCGTTAAGATGATAACTCCATTTAGAATTTTTTTAATACCAACTTTTCTTGTGAAATATATTCATATTACTATAATCAACAGATTTTGGATAATATCAACAACAAAAAATGGAATTAACACTTTAAAGACGGCGAATTCTAAAATATTATCCGAGAGCGTAAAGTTACATGCATTATAACTAAAGATTAGACTAACAACGAATATTAAGCAGCAAATATATAGAATAACTTTTCTTCTTCCTATGCTTACTGGAAGAGATCTCTTTAAAGAAATAAGTTATCCTGTGTACACAGTATTTCTTTATGATAAAATGTATACTTTAGTTTTTAAGGTGTAAAAATAATTAAATGCAGAAATTACTTAAATTAAAATTTAGTTAAAAATACATTTAAAATTATAAGAAAAATATAAAATCAATCTATCCATATTCTTATTTTACAATAATCAAATTACACAAAAAATTACTTATATTTGGCCAAATCGCGTAAAAGTGGTCGAATATTCGTTGCAAGTCTATTAAAGATACAAAAAAATCTAATTAAAAAATATCCACAAGATTTTAAAGTGCTTATTTAGCTAAACGGAAATGAAATTTCAAGCGAAAAAAAAAAATGTAAGGCGAGACTTCAAAGCGAGGAAGCGACTGAAACACCAAAATGACCGCCATTACCAATTGACCTAATAACCATAAACTAGAAATCAATCGTAGGACAGTTACGAAACGTAGTTACTACTTACTACCAAAACCTGAGATGGTCAAAGTTATTTTTAATGATGTCACCCAATCTTCATACTTTATCAAATACTAAAAACCAACCGGGAAATTAGTAAGCCTAAAAATATGACTATGTACTTATTTAATACCATTTTTAGATGAACAAAATGGCGTACAATTGACCCGGTTGATGATAAAATACATAAAAAAATACTTATATTAACATATAACTCAGACTTCCTTTAAATAAAAAAGCAAAACCACTACCATAATATCTCTAAATCATAAAAATATTCCTGAAAAAAACCCATAGCTATCCCACAGGATCTAAAACATGCATGACCCAAAATCTAAATACGCCAATTTTGAAATACCTACTACCAACTGGAAGTTTTATAATACAACTTACATAGAACCATAATTTGATACTCCAGCTTCTTCGAAACTCTGCAGACTGCACCTGGATTGATTATCACATAGTATGAAAATGAAGATTTTTTCCCCTATTTTATTAAAATATATTATTTGTTCTATAGTGTAAACTCTAATTTATATCAATTATTTAACTTATGTAGTAAAGTTATTTCATAGTGACGTTAATTAGAGATTACACTGTACATATAATATTAAAGAGACATTACTTGTATGTTTGTGTTTATGAACTAGCGACCCGCACCAGCTTCGCACGGTGTCTCTACTATAATATATAATAATAATACATACATTAATATACATAAAAACATTCCTCTTGAATCCCTCTATCTATTAGTGAAACCCCCACCACTCACAGTGGCGTAGTTTTAAAGATCTAAGGCGGACAAACGCGGAAAGCGACTTTGCTTCATATTATGTAGTGATATATAAAACAATGGTATACATAGACAGAGCAAAGAATCATCTCTATAACATCTTCCGAGTCTCTATTTATGCATGTGGATCCACACCGATAGTTTTGTCCAAATTTTATACCTAAGAGCAAAATTTTCTGGCCCCCAAAATTTTTCAAAAAGAAAATATATGGTAATGTTCTGAAACAGTATACCAAAAAAAGCACCTATTGATTTAACATAACTAAACTTCTGTCTTTCCACTACTTACAGTTTCTTATAAAGTAACATTATGAGAATAAGATTTTAAAAAATAGCTACTATATACGTCATAAGGAGACCATTTTTAATTTAAAAGCTTTCATTCAATATAACATTTTCCAGCGGACATTGAATCTGATTACCCAGCACCTATAGGGTTGCTGAATTAATTGTGAGTTGTGACGTCACAACACTTGTCCTCGATGTGATTTATGACACTGAAATTAAGCGTCCATTGAAAATCAATATTTGGAATTTTAATTGGTATTGATAGATTTGAATGGTATTTCTTCTGAATATTCGTCATGTTGGAATTGACGTTTGAATTTTTTTTTTACAAAAACCAAGTTTTTTTTTGTCGAAATTATTATAGTAATTTATAATAATTTTATTATTATAAATTACTATAATAATAAAATTGTTATACATTTGATAAAATTTTAAACTAAATTAAAGTTAAAATTAAAATATAGGTATTTGAAAACATTTTTAAAGCAGGATATACCATAACATAAAACCTAGAGATAACAACTATGTAAAACCCATAGCTACCAAACTAAATAAATGATTATTATTATTTTTATAAAACTATGTGTGCTAAATTTGCGGAAATTTGTAATTATTAATTAATTTGATAACATGTGGAAATACCTTCTATGGAGGAAAATAAAAAAAATAATATATAAAAGGAAACTGTAACCAAAAAGCTTATCAATAGTATATGACGACATTAACAACATACTATGTGTGTTTATTGATTACCCAATACGTTGGTATATGACGACTTGCCAATTTAGTTTTTAGTGTATTAAATAACACCATTCATAAATAGAGAGCTCTACAGCTTTAAATATGTAAATTAATATAAATATAAAATATAATCATCACATGATTTTTATCTCCTGCTTATTGGATAAAAATATGCATATTCCGATGAGATACGAGTTCCGCATATTAAAAAAAAATTAGGTACACTACAATTTTACATTTTGTAATATTTTCGAAATTACAGTTGGCAAAGTAAAGAACACGTGCAAATAAAACTAAAACTAAAAATGACAAGCAAAACATTTTACTTTTGATGAAGAACTTACATTAGTATTAGATGCCAATTTTTATGTTATTTTCAATATTTTTCAAAGTCAACTATTTTTAAATATCCTAACTAGAACGGTTGCCAGAAGGGTTTTCATATTTATATTTAATATTTATTGAGTTAACTTTTGTAAAAGTAACAACAATTTTATGAATAACTATCTAATCATCTAATTTCTTAACCAGCTTAAGATTTTATTACGAAATGGCTACTAACGTTCTATAGAGTATAGTTTTTTACGCCAAAAAAAATTATAATCCAAATCCAAAATCTCAATCCAAAATTGTGACTAGAAAACAGATTCCAAATTAAAAATTGTGTATAAATAATTCAAATTTTAAATATTTTATATATAATATGTAATTCAAAGTCTTTGAATAACGAACCGAAAATAGATTTCATATTTGAGTTTTCTAGACAGAATTTTGAATTTAGATTCGATTTTCAATCCTTAATCCATAGATTTCGGATTGAGATTAATTATTAATTTAAGCCTTTAGTCATATGTATATAGAATTTAAAATGTGAAAGTTGTCTGTATCTATACGAGCCAGTGATATATTACTATTAGTATACGACAAAGTATAAATAATTTGACTACATAGAGAAAATGGCGTAATTGTAGTATGTAATGTAAAAAATATATTTTAAGTGGGTATGCATATAAGTAGAAGCAAAAGCTCACTTCTCTACAAGCAGTCGAACTGTGGAGACGTGTTTGCTTAGACTAACTACAATTAATATTGTCTGTAATGTCCGTAATGTCGAAACTCGAGTTCTACTACCCAGTCCAGTAGTAGAGTTCTACTTTCTTTAGGATTCCCTGATTCCAGTCCAGAATCTTCCAAAATCTGTACTAACGACAAAAAAACCGAAATCCATATGCACACTAAATGTAAATCACATAATTAACATATATAACATTTGATTCCTGATCAGGAATCTAGTGCCAGCATTTTTATTAAAGATAAATAATGGGCAAACGAGCAGACGGCCCGCCTGATTGTAAGTGGCCACCGTCACCCATAGACATCGCATATTATTACTACAATATTAACACTTGTCAAGACAAGTGCGACGATGCGTTGCCATCTGTTAATAAGGAAGGAAGGGAAACGAAGTGAAGAACGCTACGAATTCGGTGGACCCTAAGTGTGAGTTCAGAGTTCACTAGAACCATAACGTCAAAAGAATGGGAAGGGAGGCCCACGAGTGGCCCAACCGGAACGTGTCGGAGACAGTTTGCGGTGGATTCGCTTGCTGGTGGTCGCAAACCAGTCGGGGAACAGATCCCCTACCACCAAGGGGTGCAGGGTTACTCGCCTCTTACGAGATGCTCTCCAAGCGGCAGAGGGGAATTGTATTCCAACCCCTCCTCTAACGGGGACTATTATATATGTAAATTAGTGTATTTACAATTTGAGTCCTACCACAGCAAGTACTTAGTTTATTATGATAATATTTACTTTTATATAATTTATTATGAATGCAGATGTTGAGTGAGTGGATGGGGGCGATGGGGGCGAGGAAGGTGAAGATGATCGTATGTTGTGCATTATAACTGCCTTTCAATAATATAATATGACGTTTTAACCTCTAACTGATGATGGACTTCTTATTGCCGTAACTGCTGACTTGCGGTCTATCAGACCCATTACGTATTTAGTCTATAAAGAATTAATTAGCCCTCTAGATTCTTCAGTATCAAACTAGCTTTAGCCCACGGTTATAGTATAGCTACATTACACAAATTTATTATAAACTAGTCGACCCACCCGGCTTCTCTCGGGTGCAATTTTCCACGTTAATCCTTAGGCTTATCAAAAAATATTTAATTTTCGATATATTCTTGCAAAATAACAATATTTGAGCACTTCTGAAAGTTAAACCAGGTTATAAAGTATCTGTGTGCTAAATTTCATTGAATTCCGTATGGCCGTTTCCGAGTTCTTTTTTTCGGTCCCAGTTATCATAGTGAACAGACGTGTGCATAGTAGTTTAAATAATATTTTTAAATTAAAATAGTAGTTTTTAAAAAAAAAAATAAATAAATAAATAAATTTTAATTCGTGAAGTACCAGGCTCACATAAACGCAAAGAGTGCAAGCAATATTACTGCTGGAACGAGATAGAAATATATAGCCCTGGTGTGAACATTACGACCACGTAAAGTTTGGACTTTGTTACTTTATATTTTTGCTTTTTATTTATGGCGAGACTACTAAGATCACCCACTAATAGTGGTTTGCAGCATACACTTTCGGATTCCGATGTCGCAAATATAGAATCTGATTTAACAAAAAAACAATGTTTTGTATCTCAACGTAATAAAAGGCAAAGGCAATCCAGTGAAGAACGCTTTTCTTCTTTAAAGTCTGAAATAAAAGAGATGTTAGAAGAATGGAAGGGAACTCAAAATACATTACTTAATAAATTGATCTCCGAGGTTGCTGAAATAAAAAAACAGAATATCTTAATAAAAAATACGAACGATGAGATTGAGAAGAGTTTATCTTTTATAAATGAAGCATATGAAGACATGAAAAAAAAAGTTAATTTTCTGGAAGTCGAACGTAAACAACACCTAGCCAAAATTTCATCGCTAGAATCAGCTATAGAAGAAATCCAAAGGAACTCGAAATCATCATCTATTGAAGTAAGAAATATACCTATACCAGTTGAAACTAAAAGCAAAGCGGATCTGTGTAACATAGTACAGAAAACATGCAAAGCTGTAAATGTTAACATAGATGAAACGAGAATTAAAGATGTTTTTCGTGTAAATGGAAAAGCAGGCAAAGGAACAATAGTTGCTGAATTTACTTCTGTAATGGTAAAAAATGAAGTCATTCAAGGGGCAAAATCTTATAACAAAAGACATCCTGATCAACGGCTCAACTCTACAGCTATAGGACTCCCGGGGCAACCTTCACAAATCTACATTTCGGAAGCTCTTACTAACAAAGGGCGCAGGTTATTCTATCTTACAAGAGACGTCGCAAAAACTAAAGACTACAAATTTTGCTGGACTAACAATGGAAAAATTTTCCTCCGCAAGGACGCCGACATGCCGCATATCGAAATAAAGGACGAATCCCAATTACCGGATCTTAGGAATTCCATATGACTAGGACAAGGGTTTGATTTGCAGTCAGGTTCTATTAAATTTTTATCCTATACTCCCTTTCATATAAATATTTTTAAACCTCTTTGTGGCTGTATGTTTCTAAATTCTGTGTGTTTAAAGCCTTATGTATTATTCTTTCTTTATTGTGTGTTTATTGCAATATGGTGTATAATTAATTTTATCAACATGTCTTGTCAAAACCAAGATTTAAGATGGTCTCGAACTAAATTTACTATCAAAATCTACTGCCATTTACTTATAAAATCATATGCTAGTTATCTAAATTCAGTTTTGAATACAACATTGTCTTTTCTTTATCAAAATTCGATTGTAACAAACATTTACTGAAGAGTATAGATAATATATCGGCTGGTCCTTCTTTTATATGTAGTCCAGAAACATGCAAATCCCTAGTAACATCTGATAAGCCAAATAACAAAATCTTAAAAATTTTATCGCATAATATTAGAAGTATCTCAAAAAATTTTTGCCAATTTGAAATATTCCTTTCTAGGTTACAAATTTCATGTGAAATTATTATCTTGACAGAAACATGGAACTCTAAGACGCCATATTTCCCGTCTTTAAATAATTATGAAACACACTATACCACTTATATCCGTAACCAAAATGATGGAATAGTGGTATATACGAAGGAAGAACTCGGATGCTATGTGAAAGAAGTAAAATTGAATGATGCTACTTGTATGGTCATAGAAGTAGATACAGATACGGTTGTGATAGGAATTTACAGATCGCCTTCATATTCGAACGCGGACTGTTTCATTAATTCATTAAATAACCTACTAAATTCTTACAAAAATCACAATAATATAATTATAATGGGGAGAACGTAAATGTGATGAGGCCAATTGTGATAATGCCATTGGGTGGACTACAAAGGCCGATGTTACCAATGCTATAAATACTATTTAGATAAGTCTATAAGGTAAAAAAGTCTATAGGAAATATAGACCGTTTTTCTTTATTTGACCCAAGATATGAAGCAGTTCATTCACAAATAGTTTTTTACAAGTTGGGTTGGTTTAAAGTTTTACTATTTGGGTCAAGTATAGAAAAACGGATTGTACTGCTCGTATTGAGCGATGTTGGTCTTGATTTAACATGTTTATTTTTGTGATTTGATAACTTAAATACGGAAAAAGATCTTGTAATTGACCGTGAAGGTAATTTGAGAAATTCTTCTCAGGAATTCTCGGGAAAAAGTAAGTAGCAATATGAGAATGACGAATAAAAAAAGAATTTGCAGCTAAAAATTAAAATTCTGAATTTTAAAAGCAACTAGACTAGACGGCAGCCTGCATTTCCAAATAATAGTCTAGGTTCCTTTTCGACAGTCAGTTTAAGGTTTATTTATTATTCGTTTTTCTTTACTTGACCTTCATGTCATGCCACTTTAAAGTACTCGCACAATATTATTGCATTCATATATTTCATTCCTTGAAGTGGAAAGCTTCGTAGTATTTGGGTCAAGTAAAGATAAATAGTAAATAGTTTCTACATGAATAAAACAAAAAAAATATGTAATGATGTCTTTATTATTATTATTGCTGGCTTAATCTAACTTAGTGTTAAAACCAAGACTGGGTTCAAGAGTTTAACTTTATTCAGTTTATTTAGCTTCAAGCCAAACTTAAGTTACACTTTTAAACTCCAGTCAAGTTCGAAATTTAAAAAAATGTCTACAAAAAAATCTTTCAAAAAAAAAATAATGTAATTGTCAAAGATAAGTTTGTTGAATATTTACTCTGTGGTAAAATAAAGATGCCAACCTAATGACATGTTATTTTTGAAAATAATCTTTTGGCGCCACCGATGTCAATATAGCGATTTTTCCCTAAATTTAGGGAAAAAAATCTATGAGGAGTAATTTTTTTTGGGAAAAATTATTCCAATTTTTTTCTCTCTAGTTTGATTGAAGGACTTTTTAAATAAAATATGAAGACTTTTGTGAGCATTCAAATAGTGCGTGTAACTAACTAGGCTTTCACAAAAACGTTCAAACTAATACTAGAATCATATAAAAATAGAATTTAAACTCGCCCCATTTAACTTTAGACGTTTGAAAGAAAAGTTTTACCAAACATTAAGTTCGGGAGTGAATCAACCGAATGATGTCAATGAACATAAAGTACAGTTCAGATTTATATGAAAGACGAGGCTTTGCTCAATTCTTAAGGCTGAGTCTGCACTCTATTCTGTGCAATGATGATGCCTGTTTATAATCTGTGTCTTATCCTTTGTATCTGAGTGTCTGTACGTCCGTGTATATTTGTGTCTGTGTGTCTTTACTCTGTATTCTGTATTCTATGTTCTGTGTATCTGTATGTTTATGCCACTGTATGTAGGTGTATCTATCTATCTCTATTTCTATGTATCTATATATATTTTTTTATATAACTATTATGTCTATATATCTACGTATCCGTATCTCTATGTATCTATGTGTCTGTGTATGTGTGTCTATGTATTTGTGATTTGAAGCTTTCCACATTAGTTTCTATGATATGTTTCAGTGTGTCTGTCTGTGGCATTGCCCCAAGATAGTGCCCAAGATAATAGATAATAGATTTGTTTAAAAGTTGATTTAATCGACATGGTCGTTAGTTTTAATTCAATTAAAGACAATCAGCTTTTTCTTTAAAAAAAAAATTAAACTAAAAGCAAAGTAGAAAGGAGAAAAGATATTCAATAATAAACAATTTCAAAATGGCCTATCTGTAGTAGAGTTTTTACAAAAGTAATTCCAACAATGTCGGCTATTTCATATTATCTTGTAAATATTAGGGATTCCAGACTTGAAATTGTCACAAATGAAGTCAAAGTCCCGCCATTTTATCCGGAGAGCAATAATAATAAATAAATATAAGAATATATTTTGCCTAAGCT
>JAOPUB010103934.1:0-12602 GCA_027564055.1 Neptis clinioides
TTTCCTCACGATGTTTTCCTTTACCGTTAAAGCAAGTGATATTTAATTTCTTAAGACACACATAACTCAGAAAAGTCAGAGGTGTGTAGAATCGAACTCGGACCTCCTGAGTAAGACATCAAGTCTTAACCACTGGGCTATCACTGCTATCAGTTGGTACAATTCATATATGTATATATTTCCAACGTACCTGTTCTTATCACTCATTCGTTCATATGCTCCCCCGCTGACTCATCTATGAATTCATTCAGTCCCCTATTGTACTGTTTCATTCACTCATCCATGTGCTTTCCTATCCTCCTTCTCATTATTTCCTTATATATTTACACTTTAGTCCCTTTGTAAGCTTTCAAGACATACTTATCAAGATACTTAATACCTGCTTTTGTCACATGAATTATGCTTTATTAAGTTTTCGGGAATGAATATAAATAGTCTTATGTTATCATTCAATCAAAAAACTATACGTGCAGAAAATTTCCTTATGATCTATTAAGGTACGTTAAATAAATTCCTCTATCCCACAGGAACTGTACTTTATTCCGAGATAAGTAGTATCTCATTTGGTAGTTTACATAACAAAATATATGTATACCAAATTTCATTCTGATTTATTAAGATATGTGTATGTGTAAGGTATGTATCCTTGTATCCCACAGAAAATGAACTTATTTCCAGGAAGTAGTATCTCATCTTATAGTTCAAATAATAAACTATATCTTTGCAAAGTTTTGTTCTGATCTATAAGGTAAGAACTGTACTTATTTCCGAGATAAAAAGTATCCTATTTTCTAAGGCACACGTTAAGATGTCTGTATACCAAATTTGAAGTATATCGTAGATCTCTTAAACTTTTACTTGTCTAAACTGTGTCCCTATACAGTAAGAGCATATTACATATTATATTGTGAAACATATCAAACTGATTTTCAAATATCCATTTATGCAACGTTTCTGTACATAATTGTCCAAAAAAATATATTTGAATAAAATCTTTGTATAATAACAATTTTATATTGTCTGTAACCTCCGACACATTACTTTGATATCAGAAAAATGAAAAGACAAACCTTTTGTGTCATGTTAGGGGCGTTATTACAATTTCCTTTTCCCTTAATTTTTGCTGTGAAATTGAGGGAGCACTCCGAATACTTTGAGAGACAGCTTTATACAAAAGAATATTATTATTAAAATATAAAAAAATATTAAATTGTAAACTTGATGCCTTTTGAGGAGTACATTAATGTAAAAGAACAAGAACAATAAATTTAAAAATTTTCTACTTTTTTGTCATACAGTTAATTTATTTATCTTATTTTTAAAATTTACAGCTAGTGACTTAAAATATCTAAATAAAAAAAAGGGAAAAGGATCACAGGGAGTATGAATATTAATGTATCTAGATCATATTTATAATATGTATGTCTGTATGTTTGCTTATATGGTACTCGGCGTAGAGTTTTTGTTACTTTATTTATGTAAAAAGTAATGACATCTAATCAAATTTTATGGACAATAATTAGGTATATAAAAGTTAAATATTTCCGAGTAAATATGCAACAAAAGAAATATGTTTTTACATCGTCTCTTAAACTACACATGATATTAAGTTCCAATTCAATTTCTGCGACAGTTAACTGACATTTTCGTTACATTAACAAAATATACGAGGTTTTCCATTTTACATAACAAAAATTGCATGTAACATCTTTACGACCAGCATCACGACATCACATTACTTACTCCGTATGACCAGTGACACAAATGTATTGGGACTGAAGTTATATGCTCTGTCTTGTTATAAATTCATATCATTGAAATTAAATTAAAGGACTCGTGAAAGTTTTACCTCACACTCAATGATGATAATAATCAACTTAACAACTATTACTCGAAAACGTTGATAATGTTTACCAAAATTCGTTATTCGATAAAGTCAAGCCGTCTCGGAATTTTTGAGATTAAAAAAAAGGATTTACTGTATATGTGCTGCTACCCGCGCAATATCGGGGTAGGGGGCTTGTTTAATGTAGAAGTCAAAATACTAATAAATTACTATTATTACTATTACTAAGTGTGAAGTATATGAGAGTGGTAGTAGTTTCTTGTAACTTAAATTATAGAAGTTCGTACAAGTTTGCAAAATTTAATAAGTTTCAATATAATGTTTAGTGGCGAAGTTTCCTAACTTTATAATTAAACTACTAGCAATAGTTTCAACTCAATTCAATACTGGATAATTTAATTATTATATCTTTCGCTTTAAGAATTCTTATTCTTTGATCACAAGAAATTGAAATTATTTTGACTATTTTTATTACAAACTTTCGTTGCGTTTTGATGACAGATTAATAAAATAGGCTCAAAGCAATATAAATTTAATTACAATATGGCAGACTATTAAAGATGTCGACATACCATACATAATTCTAAAGAGCGACCTAATTTTAAATACAATACGGTAAATTTACAAAAGACAGCGAACCAAATATTCCAAATATTTATACGAGTTATTTCAAAATAGCAGCTTTTAAATATCTTCTTCGTTAGGTATCAATATTTACACAAAAAAACGAAAAGGTAGATAAATAAAGTATCGGATAAAACCCTGAATTGATTGTCAATCGCATATCACAATATTGTGAAAAGGCTTATATGTAAGTGTAAAAAATAGAAATGATTCGTATTTATTACACTCACTCACACGTAGGGCTTATCTAGGGTCTCGAGAACTATTTGATAAAGTGTAAAATGTTGTAACTCTTTTTTATTACTATTTTATATAAAAAGTTCGTAATTCCTTTCTTTTATGAATGTGAACAATCTTTTACGTGGTTTTTATTTAATAGTAAGTTACCAACACTGTTGATAACTTAATATTCACATATGGTCCCTTTTAAAATATGTCACACGACATCTTAAAACTACAGTAAAAAAGAAAATAAAACCTAATCTAAAATAACTGCAATTCTTAGGTGATGTAAAATATTAAACATTGCAGTATAAGTATTGTTCGTATGAAATGGTAGAAAGAATGCTAGCTGCATTTCCCCTTTGAATCGCAATTCCGATTCTTTGGGCCAACTGAATAGCCAGCCCTCCTCTCCCTTTTATTTTACTTCAAGTATATTACGTGTTGATAATATTATTTATAGTTTGCAACATCGTCGTTCCTTTTATTTTATTTCAATTATTGCCATGTCACAATTTATAACAAGACAGTATATAACCTCAGTCCCAATAAATTTATATCGTTTGTCAAACGGAGCTCATCTGGTGACCGTTCTAAATAGTGTGCTGTCGTGATGCTGGTCATGAAGATAACATTATGCTCAATATATTTAGAGCCAGTCGTCAAAGGGATCTTATATAGTGACGATTAATAGTGTGCGTTGTGTGTAGGTTTCTAGTATCATGTAAGCTTTTATTAGATCGAGCAGTACAGGTGAGAGTAAACGCGTAGTAGATAAGCTAATTAAATCTTCAACTGGGTCTCAAACCCAGGCACTGCTCGGTTTTCGTACTCTTTCTCTTCTTTCTTTCTGGATTACATATTATTAGTGTATTTTAAGTATAAATGACCATTTTGATTATAGGTGTAAACAGGAAAACTTATTAATCTATACTAATATTATAAAGCTGAATAGTGCGTTTGAACAAGTTAATCTCAGAAACTACTGATCGAAGTGAAAAATTGTTATTGTGTTGGATAGTCCATTTATCGAGGCAGGCTATAGGCTATGTAACATCACGCGGATGAAGTCGCGCGGATCCGCTAGTTCACAGTAAAACTTTTAGTATTATATATCGAGGTTAAGTATTTTTTTTTGTATATTTTTAATATAATGTCTAATTTCTAAAGTATACATCGTATTGAAAATCTGACCTAGATTCCTCGAAATACGTATCAAGATGATATTCCTCGCTTCTATCAATCATAATCCATCCCGTAATCCTTTTATTCCTCTGTCGTGTAGAGAAAATTGCAATTTTTAATATCACTTTTACATTTCTCTACATTCTCGGAAAGTTAGAAACTGGAATATTGATCTATATAAACACATATTTTCTACTTTGTTTCCACGCCGATTTTAAGAAGTTATCATTTTTATCATTCTAACGTTCAGATATACCTTAAGAAAATTCGTTACTCATAATTATAGTAAAAGGGGTTTTATCCATATGTAATACAATACTCCAATATGTAAAAAAATATTTTATGTAGGAAGCTGAAGATTCTTGTGACCTATGCGTAGATTTTCATTTCATTTAATTAGAATATGAATAAATACTGTAAGAATACTAGAAAGAAGTAAGACACATTTGAACTATATATGATTGTGCTTAAACATATGAAACTAAGTAACCTCACCTATGTTAATGCCAGACATGTCCACCCCGCAGCTGGGTCGTGTGCTATATGAACATATATATACATATACTTTCCTTAATCTGTGTCAACCTCATAGCCGAGAGTGACATATAACGTGACGAACAAAGTATAGATAAGCCTCCGGAAACGCTCTAAAATATTCGTGGTTTTAGTACGTTAGAAGTAATCAAATGTTGTTAACTATAAAATAGAATAATGTAATGGAAACTATATTCCTTTTTTTATACTCGCTCTCGTCTTCCCAGTTGTGTCTAAAGTATACACCGTGAAATTTTTTTTTAATAGTTAAATAGTTATTTAACTAGAGTTTACAGAATTCGTCGATTCCCTCTGCGTGGTATTTCGCTCGCATCATTGCCTTAAATTCACGCTCTTTCAAGCAAAGCTCCGAATGATATTTCAACAATAATAGTTTAGACCAATATACACAAAACCTTAACAAATTATACACCAGTACCCTACACATGAATCACTCTGTGTACTCCACATGAAAATCCATTCGGTTGTTTAGAGTTTATCACGAACAGCCATAAATATTAAAAATCGGATGGTAATAAAATTAATACAAACTGATTTGGCGAATTTCCTGAAACCTAATACATAATAGATATATCAATTTACTAATGCTTTGCATGACCTGTTCTGAACCACGCCAGACAAAAGAAGCATATTTTTACACACAAGATACACGATTTACCTTGTAACTCGATATCATCCAGGTAGTGATAGCAATATTTTGATTTATAAACCCCATTCCCGGGTCTTTGAACCTCAGTTGAACCTCGAACCTTGGCGGTTCGCCAAACAAGTTTAAATGAACTAAAGTAATAGGCAAAGTTCAAACGTTTAAGTCTATAATTATTATAGGTGTAATATAAATCCTTTCTGTACCTAGAGATTATCTTGCGTCCTTAAAACTTGGTTCCTTTTAACATTGTATAAAACTAGTTACTTCCCGCGACTTTAATCACGGAAATTTTTGAATTATACAAGAAGTTACTCAAATTTTCATATATTTGTGAGCGAAATGAAAATTGACAATGACTCGTTAGTATTAAAATCTCAAACTTTAACAAAAAATTTTTTTGAAAATCTTAAACAACAGAATAGAAAAAAAGTTTTCAATATTTTTTTTAAATTCTTTGAGTTTTTATTTGTGTTAACAACTCCAATTTTTCCATAGTATAAGAAGCAGACTTTTTTAATTCTGGTTACAAATGAATTAAATTTTATTGGAATCAACAAAACTTGTATTTATCTTAACACTATATCTTATTTATTAGCCGACTTCTCATTTTCTTTATTAGTAACTTGGACTCGTACGAAGCTGGGTCAGATTGCTAATTATATATTTTAGCTCTACTATTATTCCCGTTGTGAACACTGACGTAAAATCTATTTACTCATTACCAGATTAAGTATCTGATTAAATCTTATATCAATTTAGTTAAATTGTCACTTAACTTTTTAAAAGTATTTGATCTTGTTAAAAAGCGAGTTCTTTTACACAAAAGATCATGATCGGATGCAGTTGCCAACTATTTAGTGATTAATAGAAAAAGTTTCTGACTTTTCCAAGTTTGTAGACGCTCTCATTGAACTTTTGTCGGGTTAAATATAATTAAGGAAGGTTATGTTGGACTACTACTTATAATTATTATTTCAATATTTACTCACAGAGTAAAACGGCGTATTTTTTTCAGTAAAACACTGTTCATATAGAGGAATTTAAAAATAAACCATTATCTTTTTTGTCCTCGCTTTTTTTCGGGATTTACATAGAATGCAATATTTAATTTTTAGGCAATGACCGTTGATGTTATGGTGGACACACTTAGGGTCCACGGAAACTGTAGCATTCATCTCTTCATTCCCCTTCCACCTTCAAGGTGGCAACGCATCACCAGACAAGACGCACTTGTTTTGACAAGTGTCTATCTTGTTTGTGCGATGTATATGGGCGACTGTGGCCACTTACCATCAGATGGGTCCACCGTCTGCTCGTTTGCCCCTTATCACCATAAACAAAAAAAAATTAGAGAAATTTTTAACGTTGTTCTTTATTATCGAACATTTTGAATACATACACTGATCTATGAATACATACTATTATTCCTTATTCATAACATTGTAATTTCAGTTTAAAATCTCAATAAATCTTAGATATATATTCTAAATATAATTTCAGATTATATAAAAATATAAACTTTATCATGAGTATATTTATAGAAATCCTCAGCCAATTAATTTATTAAAGATACTTCCAGATATTAAATATAACAAGGAATATAATTATGATAATAACATTTTTACGAGAAAATGAATATATTTTGTATGAGTGTACCGTAAAGATAAAGATTATATTCGTTTACAACAAATTCAAGTGAACCACAATATTTTATCCACGCAATAGCTTGGAGATTGGTTATCTTGTCCTCAATCTTAGCATCTAGACTATTTATTGCTTACTTACCGATTTGTCTATTGGATTTAATGTACCGAATAACTATCGTATTCTTTATATTTCTTTTTTAAAAAAATCATAGTAAATTCTATGATATTTTATTAAGCAATCCTATATTTTTACTTTTGGACTAATACGGAAAATATATTTTGTTAATCAAATAAAAATAATACAAACTATACAACTTTGTTAAAACTCAAGATTAACTCAACAAAATTACTTGTTAAATCGCTGATCATTTTCAGGACATGGTCTGTAACTGTTTAAGAAAGTAGGAATATTCTTATATATTCTTACTTACATTATTAGATCGTTTTTACTGTATTATCTTATATATTTTATTTTATCTGAAACGTAAAAAAATGTTTTTTAATTTTATTGATAGTAGCTTTACTTCTTTTCTATGGTTGTTTATCAAGCCATTTATCATGGCATTAAATTGTATTCTCTACATAATATGATAGTAAATAGAAGAAAAGCCGTGTACAAGGCACGCATCACATTAGGTACTTAGGAAGGTGAAATAAGTATGGTATGTGTTTTTATGGCATATATATGACTTTTCCCGAAACAGCACCGTTCGCGAGCACGGCGGATTAAGACAAAGAAGCTAAAGATGACAATTTTTGTACCTTTTGAATTTAATATATTGAGTTTTATTACAAATATGAACATAATCTAAATGTTAGAAATAAGACTATGAGACCGTAAATACTTACTGATAAATAAATACTTTATTAGAGTTTTCTAACTTATTGTTTATAGATATTATTGGAAGCACTTTGACCCGAGAAATAGAATCAAGTCAGCACTTATTACAATACTAAATATGCCATAAAATGTCTCGTGATATCAGCGAATATCACCAATAATTACATATCACTGCTTCAGACATAGTTGTGTGTAGGTTGCCGGAAAATATTCTATTTATAATATAATTATACTCTAGAGATCATTAAGGAAAATAACTAGAAATTTTGCCATTATTTCTTGTAAACATACTGCAATATAGTACTTTTATATTGCCTTGAACGATGATTTATTGTGAATACCTACAAATCCTCATTACACCTCGTTTCCCTGAGATATGCATAGATTTTTGATAGACTTACATTCGATTGCAATTAAAATAAAATGAAATATATTTTTATACTAGTCATCTTCTAAAACCAGTTAGAGCTAATATTTAATGGGAGAATAAATAAGCACAGAGGAATTTTATTTTTATAAATGATAAAAATAAAACAAATATAAAAACTATATAACATTTATGAAAATTACATTAAAATGTTCAAGTGATCTGATTTCTTTTTAATTGAAGGTCTCATTATAATGATCAAAAGACTTCAAAACCTACACGTATTTTCTACGGTACAGATAAAACATGAAGAAGATATTAAGATTTGGATATGTTGCAAATATTTACTTTACATAACCATTAGTATATTCCTACAAAAAGAAATCTTTCACACACATAAATGCATTGTGACGTAACATTATCAGGACGTGGGTATCGCTGAATGCTTTTCCAATATCATACTAATGGAATTGTAGTTTCGATATACCATACAGTATAATAATAATACAAAACCGAATATAGCAATATTTTCCAAATAAGTAGCGTGATAGCTTTTACTATCAATTTTGCTTTTTGCTTAAAAGCTTTTTATTAATTTGTAATGCACATATCTTATTTGTTCGCGCGGAATCTTACGACTCAATTACGAAGCAGATATCCTCCACCAATTGAGCCAATTTACACGCTTAGTTTAGAACTATGCATGCACAGTGTGAAGTCATCACAAATCTAACATACCGGAATACCCGAGATGGCAGTTATTTTTAATGTATTCCAATAATATAGATATGAAATGAAAGGGCTGGCTACGAACAACTTTAAAAATAAAGTGACGTCACTCTAAATCCAATAAGACTAGGTTTTGTGCGTTCGTACAATATGAGTAGGGGAAAAGGGATATTCATTTCTTCTGAGAGACTTGGTGCAGTCATTTTCCCAAGTAATTGTGTTGCTAGTTTTAAATAATCTAGCATTAATTTAAACCAGCAACATTGTTAGTCTATGGTACATGTAACTTTTATTTCGCAATGTCATCTGGCAGTTTCAATTAGGCTTATTATTGTGCATAAATCTTGTTGCACTCCTGAAAGCCACAATCGAAGAAGAAGAAAAAAATTCAAAATTTTTTTGAAAATTTTGTATTTTTTTTTTAATTTTACGCTTATTTCTATTATACAGTAATAAAACATGATTAATTTATATAATAGTACATTTTACATAGTTTAAAAAATTTAAATTATAACAAGTTCAGATTGGAAAGATTCTTTTGAATCCAGTCTCTTATAATACACAAAAATTTATTTGGCTTACGATTCTTACCGATGAGAATAAATTACATAATTTTTTATTAAAGTTAAAGGTCTCTTCTCAGGTTCCTAGAGAAATTCTGTATCAAATAGTAAACTCAACAACAAGTCAACAAGTAAAAAAAACCTTTTCTTATCTTTTAGTTTTTAATTAATCCCCAAAAACAGAACAGGGGGTTCAAATATCCCTCTTTTCCCATTATATTCTAAATTAAATAATTCGATAAATACATTCTATAATTGTCTTTTAGAAGAGTTTTTAAAATTGAAATAACGTCTGAATATGTAAATTCAGAATCCTCTATTTAAAACCTATTAAAAATGTATGATGTACTGGAAAATCCTTTTACACAGATTCATGTGAAGTCGAAAGTGAAATTGAATAAAACATCCATATTTAAGCTTTTTTTATTTAGTCAGATATCTCAGTGTCTATTTTGTTTGACTATTTTAAAGTGTAAATCAATAATTGATTCCCGGTACAAAAAAGGTTTTTTGTATCATAAAATGGTAATAAAATTAATGTTTATTTCTTTATTCTTAAGAAACATTATGTTACGGATCTTTTTTTTATTTTCATTGATATTGGGCCTTAAAATTTAGATATATAACTGACTGAATTGCGACCAACTCCGCAAGACAGACAAGACAAGCATGCAAATCCGGCCGCAAAGTGTCCCTGACATGCTCCGGTCGGACTGCTTGTAGGTTAGATTTACCCTTCCTCATCCCATCCCGTTGGTGTTAGGGTTATGGTGGACTCTGAACTCACACTTACGGTCCACCGAAAACGTAGCGTTCTCCTCTTCATCCCCTTCCTCCCTTCCTATAAGGTAACACATCGCCAGGTAATTAATACACACTTGTCTTGACAAGTGTCTATCTTGTATGTTTGATGTCTATAGGTGATGGTGGCCACTTACTATCAGGTGGGTTGTCTGCTTGTTTGCCCCCTATTTACTATAAAAAGGATACTCATTTCCCTTCAAATTTCATATTTTTTTGCGGTTGGTTTGTTTTTCAATGTATTTTGTCCGGAATCTTGAAGGCATAAGTTGGACTCGCATTTGGTCGAACTTTTTTATTGAAGGTTTTACTGTAAGTTACTGATTATAGAATCTTTATAATACTACTAGCCGACCCGCGCGACTTCATTCGCGTTATGCTCCTACGGGACGTAGCGTGATAGCCTATAGCCTTCCTCGATAAATGGACCATCAAACACAAAAAAAAATTTCCAATTCGAATCATCAGTTTCTGAGATTAGAGAGTTCCAACAAACAAACTTTTCAGCCTTATAATATTAGTATAGATAGGAAAATATTGGAAATATAAATCTGATATATTTGTGACACCTTTATTTTTTGACGTTAGAGGAAAAATAGTGCAGATTATCCTCAAGGTGATATGACAAGTAGTTATATTAATGGAAAATGATATTTGTTATTTACTTCCCTTCGATATCTAGATAATGTATCAGAATTATACTGACAGAGATGTAAGATGTGTAACGAGGGATATGTTTGTTAAGAACGAATAGAATCGCTTCATTTACTTAGCCTCGCTCAAGACTAGCTCACTTCCTTGCATTTTTCTGGTGGAAATGCAGTCTTTAAGACACTAACTTTTTTGTAAATATTTTATCTAATCACGGGTCAATAGTGACCTCGAGCTTTGGAAGGTGTGCACGAAGCCGAAACCAACGAGACATTTAAGACAATTTAATTTAAAATGTGATGTCACACAAACCGAAGTTAATCCCTGTACGCGCTATTGAAATGCAGACAAGGATAATCCCCCCTTGTGTGGGACTTTGGCTATATATGGAATCAAATAATGGTGGGCTATGGGTTGAGGTGATATTGGACATGGTTACTAGTGTTTTGGATGAATCTATGGCGTCTACCCGACGATGTTTTTGAACACTAAAAATGGGTAGACGGAGACTTGTCAACTCATCAATGGGCCCCTTTAAATGCATAGATTATAATATATGTAATAGATGGAGCTCATTGGTGAGTTGGATTAAATTATAATTTTAAATATCTTTTGAGACTTTTTTCATAACGTTCTTCTCTAGTCTAAGTACAATTAATCCTCACTCAGACTCGGCTACTGAAATTTCAACCTTCGTAGTGCTTCAGTAATTAATTAGTAGGTAAATATTTATTACTTATTTCTGAAATTTATTATTCACGTTAAGCTCTCCTTTCTAAGTTAATAAAAAATAATAGCCAATATAATTAACTAATTCACTACTAGCTGAAATTAATAATCTAACTCATTAAACATTTTTTGATTAAAGACAAACTTGTATTTGGGATACATTTTCAAATTATAATCCAAAAATTTTGAACAATTTATCTTTTCATTAATTTTTTGCGTAAGTTTTTGAAAAGTTTCACATACAATTTTTCTTATCGTTTTGCTGTCATTAAGGCATATTTTGATTTCTATAATTTTTTGAAACTTTTTTTCTTCGAAAACTGCGATATTTATATATTTTAGATTATAAAGTAAAAAAAGGAAAAGACTACGGGATAAAAAAAACTAGATGTTACGATCTCTTAATATTCTGACAGCAACCCAGCAGTAACTTGGACTTGCGACCAAGCGTGTAGGTTTAGAAGGCCTTTTACAACACTCACCTTCACTGTCCAGGTTCTCTATCTAACCTAAAGTTAAGTTTACGTAACTACACTGTAACTACTTCATTACGATTTATTCTCCGACAAATATATACTGTTGAGCTGAGTCCTCTCACTAGAGATGATAAAACTGCTGAATCTGTTAAATAAAAAAAATAACATATACTGCCGATCTGAGTCCTCCCACTAGAGATGATAATACTGTTGAATCTGTTACATAAAAAAATAATAAATACTGCTGAGCTGAGTCCTCCCACTAGAGATGATAATACTGTTGAATCTGTTAAATAAAAAAAAATACTGCTGAGCTGAGTCTTCCTGCCAGAAATAATGTCAGTTATATATTCATATCGCAAACAAACAAATTAACGAACATTTCTATTGGTATATATTTATTATATTTCATTATGCGTTAATAAATAATATCTTCATTAGTTGTATAACGTAGAGAGGTCGCATATACAGTACGTGAGGTAAGTAATAAACTGGTATTTTATTTGTAAATTAGTCGACTCACCCAAGCTTTGGTCGGGCTAAAACAGTAAGAAAATTGTAACAATATATTTATTTAATACTAATTTTAAGGTTGATTAATAACTAGTCGACCCGCCCCGGCTTTAAAAAACATTTAATTATTTTAAATTGAATGACGTTGACATTTGTTAGCGCGGTTATCGATGTGTTGTCACAGATTACCACAGATTTTTTGTTT
>JAOPUB010104041.1:0-12601 GCA_027564055.1 Neptis clinioides
AGCTATGGTTGATACTGGTTACATTAGCCTTACAACCTCAACAGTATTTATTTTTTTACAGGTAACAAATTCTATAGTTGCTGCAGTGGTCCATTCTAACTAATGATGAATAACATCATTGATCGTGGCACAACTGTGATCTCAGCTAAACCGCTGTATGTGTCTATGCAATCTTATTCATAGAAACATAGTTTACCCTTTGAAGCATTAATATAAAGTTGTAAATTTTATTCATTCTTAATTTTGTTATAAATATCAAGTATAAAGCAACACAGATATCACAGATAATGCAACTCAAAATAGACGAGATTCTTTGTTGAAATGTCGTTTCATCTAATGACTCCGAAACCCACAATTTTTTCATCTGTAAGCATTTCTTCAATAACATGTTGTAGTTTGCTTATTGTGCGGAATCTGTCGTCGCCGTTTAAGCAGGCACTGAGTAATCTATCAAAATGAGGTCTTGAAGAATTAACCTCTTTGGGTATAGGATATAATAATGGATTCTCATCCCCAGCTAGTAAATAACAGGCTGCCCATAGGTTATGATCACTAAGATGATGTCTACACATGTTTTCTATTGAGAATGTAAATCCAGGGCCCATAACTTCTCTTGTATAACGTTGATACCAGTCAGGTAAATCTTTTTTTGGTGAAATGTGTTTATCCAGAACAACTATATCTTCTAAATCAACAAATGTAATTTCATCTCTTTCATTAGCAACAATATTATCCAGTGACCAATCCATTAGATAAAAACGAAATCTGTAATAATAATAAAATGTTTTTAATATTACATGAAAGTATAATAAATTTGCTTGTTTTTTACCAATATGCCAAGCTCTTGATGAGCATAAAATAGTATCAAATAATGCATACTAAAATATATTATAGTATATGGAAATACTAAATAAAGTGGTACCCGTTAAAAAATTCAAGATGATATGTATAATAAAAGGATTTATTAATTTACCTGTCATGCTTAAAAGTAAAATCCATAGCAGCATTCAAAATCTTCTGAGCATACTTCAATTTTCTATGCCATGCTACATGTTGAAGATCTGACAGGGGCTCCCCTTCATGAGCAACAATTTCTAGACGACCACATAGCCCACCAAAAGCTGGAACAGGCCATCCTTTAGATTTTTGTAATATCTGTAGAAATAGGAATATTAAACCATATAAACATTTTTTTTCTTTAAAAAGGGTTACTAGCTATTTGAGTTACAGATAAGTATCCATCTTAATTTCTTCAAGCTAAATGCTTGTAAACCACAGAACACCATGACATGACAAAACACATATTTTAATTTGATTTAGAAACAAATCATTTATTTAAACATCAATAAAAATATATATATATTTGTTTCAATTTTACTAGCCTGCCTACTATTGCCTTTTCTTACACAATTCTGGGTTAGCTGGCAGAAAATGCTGTAACTGTTTTAAGTCCACTCTTGTACAATGTTTTTTAAATATTTATTCTCATGTAAAAATAATAAATAAATAAAAAATATATTGTATTTAAAAAAATACATACACTAATAATTGTATATTAACATTGTAATTTCCATATTAACCTGTAAGATGATGGGTTCTGGATTAATATTAAGCATAGTCCATATATTTATCATTTCTGACTTGTTATCTCTCTTTTTATTTAAAAGAGGTTGAAGCAGGTCATAAAGGCTGTAGACATAAGGGCAGAGCACTAAGCCTTTTCTAGGTTCCACATCTGGCCAAGTGACATTGTATTCCACAGTTTTTAAAACCTTATCATTTATAGTAGTAGCATTCAATAAGTGTACTGGTTTGCAGTTATCTTTTAAATTAAACTCTTTGCATAACTTAGCATCAAATTCCATAAATTCCCAGTCATGTGCTAACTTTTTCAACACAACACGTCGGTTTGATTTTGTGTAACCATAGTAAATATTCTTTGCATTGAAGATACTTGACCAGTGACTTGAGTCAAGTAAAATTTGATTGGAGTATAATTCTGGGCAAACAGATATACCATAACAAGTCGGACATCGGTGCAAATCAGTAAGCTGTAGTAGTTGAGCACCTTTAAAGCCTCCAAATAACAAAATTGAAGCATAAAGAGATACAGCAAACGCAGATAGAATAAAAATGATCCGTTTACAAAACCTTCGTCTCAACAATATTCTGTTATAAATTTTGTCTCCCATTCTCATTCAAATATGTTATTTACTGATAGGTACTTTGACGAGCATTACTCACTTTGTCAACTAATAAAATATGTTTAGATACTACCTATTCGTTCATTTTAAACGACTAAACTGTACAAATAAGCAGCTGTCTATATATTAAAATAATAAAACACAGCTTGAGACACAATTTGACTATAATTTAAATAATTCCAATTTCCATGTCAGTTTGATTACATTTAAATTTTTAAGCTTTATAAAAATAATTTGTTAGTTTTGTTAGGGTTGCCAACCATACTATAATACATAGTATTTTGGGTCTGCGTACTAAATACTGTTGATGAAATATATAGTACGCAAAATACTATATTTTCAATGCCAAAATCGAACAAAGGATCATTTCAAAAATTCTGTACTAATTTCTAAGACTATTAAAACAAAAAAATTTTAAAAGTAAACAATATATTATGAAATTCAAAAAAGCTAACACATATCTTTGCCTATTTTTGTGTATTTATGAATATTTTAGCCGAACCACCCTTGCTTCGCTTAGGTATTATGTTATCGCGGAACTCATCTTTTTTTCTAAAATAAAATAAGCCTAAATTACTCCTTATAACCTCAGCTATCTGCTAATACAAATCGTGTTAAAATCGGTCCAGCCATTTGAGAGATTAGCAAGAACAAATAGACAGACAGACATACAAAAATTTAAAAAAATGTTAGTATGGTACAAGTACCTTGTCGACGTGTATACATCAAAGTGCACTTACTAAAAGGCCGTTATCTTAATATTGCAAGCATAGCTTGTTATTTTAAAACTACAGACACCAGATTTATTTCTTTATGAGAAAACATAAAATACTCTATCTTATGAAGCATACTATATTTTTTTACAATTTATTTTAAAAAAATACTATATTTTATGAACTATATTTTTTATAAATTATTTCAAAATACTATATTTCACCGAAGAAATTTTGCCAACCCTAGTTGTAGTATAGATTATAAATGTCAGCATCCTCCCCGCTCCCCGTTCCTCGCGCCGCAGTCAGCACCCATAAACCGTTTATTGTAAACGATTATATATGGATTATGGATAGAATTAATTATTAAATAAAAAAAAGGAAATATAACTTCATCAAACATCACACACATATTCATCATCATCGTAACAAATTCTTTTTTATTTTTTCTTCATTTAATCATGGCCTTAGAGAATGGGAGGGAGAATGAGGAAATTGAGATGATCGACCAGTTAGCTAGACATGGTATGCAGTTAAGGGACCCCACTCTTCTCAAACGTCCAATCATATTCAATGATTATATTTCGTATGTTGGTACTGATATGTGTATAGAACCTTCTAAATATAAAGAAGCGATAGCTTGCAATGATAAAGAGTTGTAAATGGGTATATCGTGTCAAGCTTAGTCCATATGGAACAGAAAAATTTGTTGTCTCATCAATCAGCACTCTTTTTAAAAAGGCGATCAATAAGCTACCATTTGGCACCAGTACATTGATTGGATCGGTAATCGCTTTGATTTTTAAAAATAAAAGAGTAAAGAAAAAAATTATTATGGAAGTATTCAGCCAGATATTCTTCCCAAACCTTGGGTCTTCCGGTTTTGCAGCGCTGGGAGAGCAACCACATCAGTGATATGCAGACTTAGGCTTGGACACGCCTGTACTCCCTTGTATCTGAAAAAAATTAAAATTAAAGATTTTGTGAATGTGGTCTAGATGAAGGTTCTCCTGATCATATTGTATTTAGTTGCCCTAAATTAACTTATTCCTTATATGACATGATTCCCATAAACATACAACGACCGATTAATATAAAATGCCTTTTAATGTTAGTTTTCACCCCTTTTGTTAGAAAATTGGTAAAATTAATTGTAGATAATAAAGTTTAAGTAATTGTTAATATACATTTCATTTTATTCCACATTTTTTATTGTTCATTTTGTTTAACTGTATCACTAATTAAGTTTACTGTTTTAGATTGTTCAGCATCATAGCTACGTCATCTCACTCATTCATTTGTTCTTATTATCTTTTTGGCTGGATTTACCGCTCAGTCTCTGCCGTGTTTACTTCATTATACGCGAATCTGGCAGAATGTTTTGTGCATAAGCACATTCAAAGCCATAAAGTAAAGAAAAAAAAATTATAAAAAAATGGTCTTGTCTGATTTAATGAAAAACGGCAATTTAATAGGTATACCTACTTATTATAATCTTTGAGTACAGTGTCATATGTAAATAATTGGTAATTGATGAAAAAAAATATGATGGATGAACTTTTATTTATTTATTAGGTTCATAGGTTTTATGACTTTGAATATGTTTATTGCTTATACACATAATGGAACAAGGACGGAGGAAACTGAGCGGTCAGGATTTCTATACCTATGGTCTATACCAACTAAAACGGAAATATATGAAAATGACATTGACATTTGACAATGACATCTTGGGCTATTCCATCTATGCTTATGTTGATGTATCTACTAATTGAATTTGATTTATTTGTGTATTTTTGGTTTATGTACAAAAAATGCATCCGGTGAATTTTAAAAATTTAGTACCTCTACGAGATATGTAAATTGAGACTGTTGAACTATTTACAGTGGTAGTCCACCGGTATTCGAAAACTATTGTTATTCTTACATGAATTAATTTATGCTGTGATTTGGCGAAAATGAGATTTATTTCAAATTTTATTGATAATTATACAGCAAGTTTCTACGAAATCATCGGTGAGTATTAAAGTAAACATATCTATAACTAATATTTGATTATTACATATTTGGGTCGTAAGTTCAAAACAAAAGATTTAATTATTAGGTATTAGAAAATTGCATCAGATTTTTATTGTGTGTATCAGATTATTATTATTGTGTTCAGAAAAATGATTTATATTTAACTATAAAAATCATCTACAGAACTTAATATATTTTATTGTTCTTATATTTATTTAGTTGTCTTTGTTATAGTATCAATATATTTTAATTATTATATGCTAGTCTATTGTCTGGTTTCGCTTGGGTGTAATTTACTGTTTATAAGCCCAAGATTTATCAAATATTATTTATTTCTCAATATATTGTTGCTAAATAAAATAAACAGTCAGTAGTAATAGCTTAATAGACAGTAAATATATTTTACCTGCGGTCCGCCATGCTTTGCTTCGGGTATCGGACCAAGCTTAACATATAGGGGCATGAAAAATAGATAGTAGCCAATTCTCAGACCTAATGAATACGCATATAAAATTTCATAAAAATCGGTGTAGCTGTAACTAAAATTTTATATATTAGATTATCCAGCAGGAACACTAATTTTTTTCACATTAAGAGGTAGCATATATATATTTTATTGACATCCTTTCAACTGTTTTTGTGAATTAACCAACCCAAATGTATGAGGTCCTTCTGTGTTATTATGCAATTATTTCAGCTTACTTCTATGATTACTACAATTGTTTGATTTATATTTTTTTATTGATTGTATATAACATCTATCTAGCCTATGAAGTTATAATTTGAAAGTATTATTATTAAGTAATACTAATATTTACTATGTATAAATAATTTTCCACAGTAACTCACTAAACTTTAAAAATAACATGCACTTAAGGTCTTTTACATTTTCTTCAGTAATTGGTAGAATATATTCACTCTAAAATCACAAATTAAACTACTGACCCGAATCAGTTTCACATGGTTACATATCATAAACCTTCTTCTTGAATTACTGTTTATTGGTGAACAATAGGTACCCTACCTATCTTATTTCAACATATTTTTAGGTTTAGTACTAATTAAATACCATCTAATATATTATGTATCTGCAGTATGATATTATTTAATCTTACCATTGTTTTATTGTAAAGTTTAAAAAATAATAATTCAGGCAATCACACAACAAGTACCATACCATTTCAATAAACAGACAAACACTTTAAAATTATTTAGTGTGCAGGTCAATATATCATCATAACCAAATACACATTTAAATTTTTAAATTCAAATTTTACATTCTTAAACTTTAACTAGGTTCATAGGTTTTATGACTTTGAGTATGCTTATGAACTAGAATCTAAACTGTAAAAATAGTTTTTATCTATAAAATCGCAAATATAAATTTTTGTATGTTTGCTATGTTTAGAATGCCATATAGAAAAACTACTTCCATTCACTACAGTATAACTGGGCATATTTATTAATTCCTATGTTTAATATTAATTTCTAGTAGATATCTTTACATATTCCTAAAAAAAGTATGTGATATTCTTAAAAAAAATATATCAGATATTCTAGTCTCTAGAATCTTACAGTTGTAAAGAATACAAACTTGTGCGTTAAATAAATGGAAAGATACAGTAAATAATGTAAAAAATTGAAAAATGCACGCATTTGACATACTTTGAGCGAAACTAAGTAAATAAATCTCTGGTGGAACACAGTCTTAAAAATGTGCATTAATAAAATTTCCACACTATATTTATACGACGTAGTATGTATACATAGAATATGTATTCTATTTTCCTTATTTAGAATTAAAGTTTGTACCACCACAAAATGTCCAGAAAGATTGGAAGATATTAATGTGCAATTAACCAACTTCATCATCATCATCACAACACTTCCATGGCCCACTGCTGAACTGGGTGTCCTCCACAGAATGGGGAGGGGGTTAGGACACAGTCCGCAGTATGCTGGCCCAGTGCGGGTTGGCAGACTTCACACACCTTTGAGAACTTTAGTGAACTCACAGGAGTGTAGATTTCCTCACAATGTTTTCCTTCACCGTTATAGCAAGTGATATTTAATTTCTTAAAATGCACATAACTTCAGAAAAGTCAAAGGTGTGTGCCCTAGTGTGGGATGAACTCAGACCTCCCGAGTAAGACTTCAAGTTTTAACCACTGGGCTATCACTGCATCAACTTAAATAATTATAAAGCAATACATAAGTTAAAATGTTATGTAATGTATCCTTTAAAGCATATCCTTTATAAGCTGCGATTTAATAATATTATTACTAATATTGCGTCAATACAACGTCAAGAGTACCCATTTGTTTAGTTTGAAAAGGCAACAAATCGGGAGTTATAGCTTATTGTTTCTTCTTTTAGTGTTATTTTGTTTTATTTATTATCCGGCGACTTCAACGTGTTCTTTTAAACACGCGATACATTCTATATAATACCAAAAAATAACTGTAACCTGCATATAACGTATACCTTGTATTTATGAAATAATTATAGATTTATTTAAAACAATATATATAAAACCGTATCGCGAAGATATAGACGCTGCCTGAGACTGTAATATGAAGTAAAGACCAAATACTTATTTTACATCACTACCTAGGTTTTAAGTTACCTTGACTAGTAAAAAAATGCAGGATGTTGTAATTTATAGGAGCGCTCAAAGTCTATCATTATATGTTATCGGCCTGTATTCCTCAAAGTTTCTTTATTTTATTCACTTGAAACTTTCGCTTGTGAGCATTATATTTCTTCCAATACAATTATATTTATTTTAATTCAACTGCGAAAGGGTCGTTTAGATAAATATTAATAAATATTTACAACTCAACTTGTCATACTCAGTTTGAAAATGCACACAATGCACAATATTTGTAACAGCATTTATAAAATTTTATCAATCAACAGCTGGAATATCAAACAGACGTCATTTACTCCGTCTACTCTTGACCATGCATCTTCAGGTATTGCAATTTGAATAAATAAATAATTTCAAATACGAGTATCTGTCATTTTGCTCTTTTTACTGGCTAAGATTAAGGAGGGATTATTACTATGAACGGGGTTGAATGCAGCATAATATGCACCAGTTAATCTCAAGATGTACACGAATACCTTGAACCGAACGATAATCGCTAATGTGTTTCTTGTACTAACTGACATTGGCAGATTTACTATAGCCTCAAGCAGTATTTAAGGCCGTTGATGAAAAAACGTTAAATAATTTTATTAAATTACAATTTTTTATGAAAAGCTAAACTGTTTTTTTTTCAAACAAAATTTTAGATGAGAAATTACAGACTTATCTTTTAACCGACTTCCAAAAAAAGAGGCTGTCAATTCGTCTCTAAATTTTTTTTTAGCACCGTCCTCTAAATTTTAGTGTGTTAATTTTTTACTTTTTAGAGCAGTGCAGATGAAAGTCGGTTGAGAATTACCAAAATTGTTTTATTTTTTAATCCCATATCAAGTTCATATTATACTGTTTAGGTGAGAGTACAAGCAGTCCTCGGCTTAAGTCGTTTCTAGTTAAGTCTAACAATGTTTCGACACTATTCCTCAAACATACGTCAATTGTTTCGATTTCGTCGCCAGGTCAATGTCCGAAAAACTTACCGTAGGTTTTGTAAATTTGGAGAAAGTCATGAAAATTTTTGAAAGAAAACGATGCAATATTTTTGAGAGAAGTTTTAATGTTAATAACAAAATTTGTGCAGCCTATCAGTGTTACCAATACCTATTTGATAGCAAGAAGAAAGAAGCGAAGCAATCTAGAATTGATAGGTAGTTTCTTTAAGACAAAAGTTTAAATTATTATTTCTCATTATCATCATCTCATATTTTGATTATGAAAGCTTTAATTATTAAAATTATATATAATAACGCACAAATACCAAAAATAACTAGCAAATTCATAAGTACATATATATTAATTTGAGGAACCTACTTTTGATAATGAAGTATGTATTTTTTTATAAATGCAGTTTTTTTTTAATTTCAAGTTCGTGTGGAACCTAACCCTAGAGTTTTACATTTAAACATATTTTGAAAAAATATGTTTCGGCCTAACGTCGTTTCGAATTACGTCGCGTATTTCGAGAACCTAAAATGCCGTAAGTATGAGGACTGCTGTATTTAGCTTATAGCTTATATATTCTGTTCACCCATTCGGCTAATCGACATATATATATTTTTTAAATATTACTAGCACTTTGGATTGCAAATTACTAGTTAGTTCTTCCCTCTAAGTAAGCTGAAATGCTTGTGTTAGGAATGGGCCACGCCAGTAGTCCAATGACTGGGATTTCCCTAGGGAACGCACGACCTATCTATTGTGACCGTGAGTCCAAAGCCTGAACCACTGAGCTACTTACACTTCTATTGACTATATTATAGATGTGTGATTGTATTATTTTATAAATGATCGATGTAGTTTCTTAACTAACTAGGTACACAAAACGTTTGGCTGCGTCCTATATAAAGAGCTTTTCACGTGCAATGAGCACGTGCACGAACATGCTCTCGTGAAAAATACTAAATGTTTACCATATAAAACATGTTCTTACTTAATCAATCATAATAATTCAAGCTGTTAAAACTTCATGAGAATGTGATTTCTCTGAGTATAATTTGTATAAACGCTACTATCTATGATTGTTAGAATTGAGGCTGTTCGCCTCATATAAAAATAATGTATCCCACAATTAATAAAGTTACCAAAAAATTATCAACTTGATCATGGCTCCGTCAGTAATTGCTTAAATATTATTATTATAAAGTTTGAGAAACACTGTCCCCCGTTAAGAGTCAGGACTTGATGAACGTATCCCATATAAGAAAATGTAGCTAAAAATATAATTACATATGGTAGGGCAAAAACTGGTCGTCTGTTGCACCTGCACCACGCAAATTGTCTGTCTGTTCGTTGACATTTGCAATTAATTTTTTTTAATGATAGCGTTAGTAGTATTATATATATTACGTTAGTTCAATATAGTCGCCGATATAGAAAATCGTTAGATACTATTTGTATTTTCTTTATATCTTATATTTTATAAATAAATACTACCGCCTGTTCCCGTCTTCGCTTGTTAATTTTTACAAATTTCATCAAGATCCGTGCAGCCGTTTTGGAGTCCAGTGGAAGGGCACAAACAAATATCGATTTTTAAACATGTGCCATATTGTGTCGACGTATTATAAATATATTATAATTTTTTGATGAATAAGATATACTTGGGTCAGCAGTCGGCAAGCGAGCTCGACTTAGTGCTTTAGTTGACATAAAAATCATTCTGGAACGGCACTTCGAGTGAATGATACGTTTAATAAATAATTTCATCGGAGAAGTTCGGTTTTTAATCTGTGTCGGTCATTGGGTTATCAGTGCTCAAATAATTTTTGATCATGGTGGAGAATCAGTGTAACGCTAGACCAGTGAAAGCTTACATAATGAGTGATTTATTAAAAAAGTTCGATGCGGAGGCGACAAACGACGTCGTTAAATTGGCGGTGGCTGTAGTCGGTTTTTATATTGGTCTATTTTATTGTGAGTATATTATTAATCATTATTAATTACTTGAGGCTTTTATATTCTTCTATCAGAATGTCGCTGGCAAAGTTGCAAATTAAATATTTTCTTAACGTATAAGAAAAGATTAATTCATTTAAATTATGTTGTTTCCTTTAATTATGAAAATTTACAATTTGACCAAAATAGTAAGATTTTATACACAATTCAACAAGTCAATCAGACAACTGAACTCTACTACTAAATCATTCATTTTCAGTATTTTTTATCATCAACTAATAAAAACTAGTTTAAAAGTTTATTTTTAACTAGTTTTTATTAGTTTTATAATATTACTAACGCTATCATATAAAAAATAATACTCCTTTTTAATTATATTTTAATATTAGATGATTCGCTTTATTAGCTTAGCATTTTTTGCTAGCAAAACTATAGATTAGGATCCGGTTTTATCTAATTCAGGGAATTTTCTTTGGGTATATTTTAATTTAATTTCTAATAGTATGCGATAGATAGTTTAAATACTTCGTGACTTAAACAAGAATGTTTATAAAGTTATCGTTTCACTTAATATATTTGCAAGTGAAGAAGTCGTTATAAGGTTTTAAGGCCAAACGTACATACGTAGAAATATACAAGTTTATTGTTTTGGTAAATACTTTGTTCCTTTATTTCTCATGATTAACCCCGATTTACTTTGGTAATCTTCAAGTCTTTGCATTGTGATGTTACAAAGATAATCGTTTCAAAATACTTGTTGTTCATGAGTATTTAAGGTTAATAAATCAGTTTTTAAATTAATGTTCATTGTTAGTAATATTTAAGTTCAATCATGTCTTATACATGATATTACTAAATTATATAGGCTTTGGCATTTGGCTACAGTATACACTCTTCGATTATGACTTTTAGTCCAATTTCCATTAATATAATATTTCCGTTTAAAAAAACCGTTTCACATTTTGACTTTTTTAAACATAAATATTGTTATGTATATCTGAAAAATCTAAATTATAGTTAACATGTTAGTTGTAAAATACAAACTTGATACGTATGTCGAAAGCAACCACAATACTTTAATTACCTGTAAGAGTACCTACATAACATGATATAGGCTCTATTATTATTATCCTTTGTTCGAGAAATGCCTTCACTATCACAATTTCTTACAACATTACATAATATTATTAATTAATCTTGCTTTACTAATTTATTTAAAAGTTACGAATGCTGCAATACTTAACTGCACTTGAAAGATGTTTATTAAACAATAATCTGTCCAAATACCCTCGTACATTTTGTGTCTTGAACTGAATAAATGAAGATCATATTTCTTCTATACATGTGGAATATACAAGAAAAAAAAATGTTTAATTATAGTCACACGGCTAAAGAACTTTAGATAAATAAATTATTTATTACTAGTAAAATATTTTTTCAATACATCAATAGCCCATACATATAAATAAAACTGGAGTGTCTTTTTGTAATATTAAAATAACGGAATTTTACTAAGTGCATTTCGATATATACACATACAGAAACATCATTTTTTGTTTGTCTTTTTGTTTATTCCGGCTAATTTCTGAAACAGCTGGACCGATTTGAATGGGACTTTCACTGGCAGATGATGTTGTAGGGAGTAATTAAAGATATTTTATGTTAGAAAGAAAAATGAATTCCGCGAAAAAATAATGTACCACATCGGAGCGAGGGCGGGTCGTCTAGTTACTCAGAAATGTTGATTCATAACCTAATTCATCAATTTTTATTTTATTAATACAATACATACAAATACAGGCATTCCTTCGGATCCAGAAGTAGTAATATATATAGGTACTTACATGTAGCTTGAAGTATGTAAACTTTATACAGAATTCGGTTTTAAGTGTGTTAGTAAACCATTTGAGTCAGCAGTGTGACACTGTATCAGCTTCTATGTATGAAACGTTATGCAATTCACATTAAATAATTCTTAATTACTTTCGGTGAAATATTTCATATATACTTTGTTATAACAGAGGTAACTAATCATTGTTCTGTGCAGTTTATGCCATGGAATTAAGTTCCTTAACTACTCACCGATTTATATCAAAGTAGCCGACCCGCGCGAATTCATCCG
>JAOPUB010104145.1:0-12596 GCA_027564055.1 Neptis clinioides
CGGTGGTATTCGAACCCACGCCTCCGAAGAGACTGGTGCCTTAAACCAGCGCCTTAGACCGCTCGGACACGCTACCCGTGACTAATTGACAACAAAAAAATATCACCTTGAATATCTATTATTGAAATTTATTTTAGACAAATTGAACCACTGAACTAAATTTAGATTAGATTAGTTTAGAAATAAACGGAGAAGGGCACAGACATACATTTGCCACATTAAATGAGGATTAAGGATATAAAATGTAGATTAGAATTAGACAAGTAAAAATTAATCATAATATCTATAATTATGAGAGGAAACAAAAAATATCTATTTATGCGTACGCAAGTAAACGTTAAAACTGTTAAAAAATCCATAAAATAAGAAAAATAAAATATATTTTTTTTTATATGCCAACACTAAAAATAACATAATCTGTGTCCTCTAGGATTTGTTTATCTCATGATCTTGTGCTACGAAACTCAAATAAAGCAACTCAATCAGCAACTATTTTTATACAGAAAATTAAAAATGTAGCATAATTAAGTAAATTTTTATTTTTCCTTTTTCAGTACCAAAATGTTGTTGACCATTTCACTGGAAATACTCATGAGGCAAATCAATATTTATTCGATTTACCAACTTTGATGAAAGTTGACGTTGACACAAAAGATGATCCTTCAGAAGATCCGTGTGAGAGTGAAGAATTACCTGTTAAAGAGGGTATATTAAAATTATAGTTTACTTTAAGATAATCATAATAAAAAAGAGATAACATTAAAAAGTAATGATAAAAAATATTGATATTTTAACTGCAATACTTATAAAATATTATCTTATGGATTAAAGGTCATGATGCCAAGTCGTTTAATAAATTAAGATAACATTGAATGTCCCAAACATTGAAAATAGAGGTCAATGAAAATTTTCTACTTTCTTCTATGTGATGTTAAAAGAAATTTAAAAGTTTATCTTTTTTTTTTGTTTTGAAATCATACAAATAGCATCCCGCACCAGTTTCGCCTACTATAATATGTAATATAAAGTGTAAGTAAGTAAGTACTTAATTTATCTGAATCTGATCCTGTTAGCTAGAATCATTTTTATATTTCTTTATCCAATGACAATTTGAATACGAATCCTACCAATGAAAAAGGCAATAAACGAGGTAGATTTATTAAGTTTATTATATGTAGATATCCTGTGCCTGACATGTTTATCCTTTTATTCTGAAATGAAAACAAAATTTCTCTGAGAAGTTAGAGTTAGGAGTATTTTACGAGACTAATTAAAATTTTCCCGCATGTCCTGCATGTGGCTGAATTACCCTACCTTTGCTCACCGTACAGAAATTCCTTGTACATGTAGAATTAAATAATTTGAATCTTTTGACCTTTAAATAATATTCGACCACATATTTTATACTCTTGGATAACTTAATAAATTCACTTGAAGCTTATTTAAGGCTATATGTAAATATTAGGGTAATAAGATAGAGGTTTCAATTTTCTAAAAATGTTTTATTTCAATTAGTAATAATATAATAAGAAACTGAGTACTAATTCGAAATTAAAATAACTTATCAATTTGATCTTCGTCTAAAAGAACACCACAAACATTGTTTTATAAATATGCATATATTTTTAAAAACATACACAAAACTAATATTGAAGCCCGCTTAACCCGCTCGTTTTTTGAAAAAAATACCTTTAAACTTCTGACTCTGCTACACGATATCGTTTGTTTAAATTCAGATAAAAAAAATTAAACACAGAGCGTAACATTCTGCATGCAATTAGCCTATAGAAAAGTAAAAATTTAATTAGGCTATGCAATAATACATTTAAAAAAATCCCTATTACTACCTACTTAAAAAATTGTAATTGTAGTGAAAATAACTAAATAGACTACACTAGTCAAATCTCACAAGCGCTTTTTACCAAACATATTACTAAAAAAAAATTTAATTTATAATATATTTTTGCAAAATAAAAATGTTCAGACGCTCACAACGGTAAATACATTATAAACTCGCAGGAAGTCCCAGTTTTTCAAGGATAAAAAGTAGCCTATGTGTTAATCAAGGTTATAAACCTATCTTAAAGCTAAATTTCATTCAAATCCATCCAGCCGTTTTTGTGCGATTGAGTAACAAACATTTAAACATCCAAATTCAAACGTCTAATTTTCCAAACAATAAAGTTTTAGATGTACTTAATCTTAATAAGAAGTAAGATCTAGTAGTATCTAGTAACATATAGAGATCTACAATTGTTCGACTAGTTTTTCATTGGTTAGGTCAAATTTGATCAGTTTTTGTAAAAGCGTACATTAATATTCTACGTTTCACGAAAACAATGCCATTACTGCGAAATTTATTAATCATAAAGTTTTTGCTACAATGCATTGCGAGTGCTGTTTGGTTTTCAAAGTTATGACTTTTGTAAAAAATACCTTTTTAGAAGTATAAACGGACTGTACAAAATTAATTATTTTATATATTACTTTTTGATATAGAGTTTTTAATAGAAACATCTTTATTCAAATAAACTAAAACAAACATCGTGTTCAATATTTGATATTTGCCGTATGAATGTTTGTAAAATAAACGATGATATAAAATGACAAAACAATTTGAGCTAGTCACTGTTAATATTTCTCTTGTTTCAAATACTACCTAGTAATTAATAAATCACATAAGATCAGAAAAATCTTCTATAAGTCTATAATATTCTATCATTTACTTACTCCAGGACGTGCCTGGATCACGTTGAGATTATTCTTCACATTTAGCGAGATGCTGGCACGCATTCGCCATACTCGCTACGTGACTAGTCTTCTATTCAGGTGCTATCATTTATAATTGCATGTAGCTAAACATTTTGTAAAAATAGAAAAATTACATAGAGCTGACTCCTGGTTATAATGTTGTCTGCATTGATCTCAGTAGCACATTTGTTTCGAAGGTTGCACAATTGTCGCACAAACACAAGAATGGAAATGACATTGAATGGTTAGGTTAGATTACACTACTCAGCACAAAAAAATATCTGATTTGGCTCATATTATTCCACATCGAGATTAACTAACAATAAATAAACGTAGGCATTTTTTACTGATATCACGTCTACAAACTGAGAAATATGAATTTTAAATTTTTGACGTAAGTTTTTTTTTATATTGTGGCCATTTTGAAAACATAATTGTTTTGCAGGCAAAACTTACTTTATACGTTAGTTTGATTGGTAAACTAGAAAATGTCACACTTATGTGTTAACAGTCCTAACATATTTTATTACATTTATGGCAAATTTACGCCAAAATCGAAAAAATAACAATTTCTGACCTAATTAAACAGTGTTACTTAGCCTATTTTGACCGTGATGTTAAAACCAAGATAAGACGTGGGTTCCTAAAGTGTGATGACGAAGGTATTATACAAATTTGAACGGTTGGTACAATACAAGAATTTAAAAAATGCCATTTGCTACGCTGATGGTATGGATTGAACCAACAACTCATGCCGTTGATTGTAAAGAATTTTTTTGGTAATAACATATTCCCTGACTCTCGCCAAAAAATGAAGCTGATGTTTTCAGACTGTTTCTATTAAAATAAGATGTTTACATTAGCACTTGAACTTTTTCTCGTAAATATGGGATTAGTTAGCAATGAACATAGGGAACACTTTCATCAGGATGTGGCTGCAATCGAAAAACGTTTCTAAAGAAGATGGGAGCCTTCTATGCGCGCAGATTACTATTGGAGACTTGTTAAAGATGTCACTATGAGAGAAATCTTATAGTGACATCTTGGAGTTTCTTTTGAGTTGAAAAGTTAACTACGCCAAGAAATCTTCGCCTATAAGCATCAATAAAACGATACGATTGAGTTTAATTTTGCAAGAAATTCATATTTTTCACTAATTTAATTTGTCTTGAAAATGAGATGTGATGTAAAAATCTTATTTACATATTTTAGGTCAATAACAAGGAATTCTAATTACATAGTAGGAACTCAAATAAAATAAAATGTTTGTTATTTGTTAAGCGTTATTAGCTTAAGTATAATTTTAGTATCTAAGTTTGTTTATGAACCTACGTGTTTTATGAAATGCCTTAATTCTCTTATCCCAAAAAAGGAATCATTGATGAAAACATTTTAATAGATAAAGCTTATTACTCTGTACATGGACATTTAAACGATGAGCTTACATAGGGCATTTGAGCTTACAAAGCTTGGAATCAAAATGACGTTGTTACTGAACTGAATGATTATACTTTTGTAAATCGGGCTGATGTAAACAATAGAATTTAAAAAAAACAACTGTTGAGTTTCTTGTCAGCTTTCCTCAGCAGAAAACTGCTACCAAAACTGGCTGACTGATTAATTTTGACATTTTAAAAGTACCTACTTTGCAAAAAGAGATGGCATTTAAAACTGATTAAGTTCGGCAAAACCAGGGTGGATTGACTAGATGCTCTCACAATAGTATTCTCTGTCACAATAAACATGAGATTACAAATAGAACGATGAATTTGTGAGCAATCTTTTTATTGTGTTTGATCTTGTTACATACTTTAATATTAATAAAACAACAAAGCAATAAATAAGCTGTGTTTCCTTTGGCGGTTCTGTTGTGTTTTCACTTTATTTACTATCGATTTATAGTCTCTGAGTAGAACTTTATATTATACCGAGTGATGCTGTGGTTTTACCGTTACGTTAGTGGCATTAAATTGTCAAATGTATGGTTTTGTGTGCTCTGCACTGGATATTTAATACGTAAATCAAAATTAATATAATATACTGAATTTACTGCTGATTCAACTTAGCTAGGATTAACCTCAATAATATTATTTTTTAAATACTAGACCTTTAATGAAAAATTCAATTAATATACTTACTAGATAGCTAGAATTTCTGTCTCTCAGATTAGTGCGCTAAATTTATACAATTTACAATGCTAATTCGTAATTAATCAGGTTGTTTCTAAGTATAAGTTCATCGAAACGAAAATGGTGCAAAATATGCAATTTCAGAACATATTAAGTTACCCACCATTTGCTCTAATAGGCCATTATGGGTTAAGTTCTTATCCTAATTTTCGAGAGCCCTTAATTAATTTGATTTAAGGTCGTTATTTTATATGAATAATCCTGTTTGCTTTGTATTTCTGTTTCTGATTCAATTAAATTAAAGGTTATACGAAAATTATTTAAGCCTTAATGATACTGCCGCCACCTTGATGAATGTATTTAAAGGATGCCGTGAAGGATTTGTATCTGAAGCAGAAGATTAATTGCTTAATTGATTAATAGAAGTTACTTTCGGCATTACGTTGATGAAATGTATAAATTACAATTTTCAAATTACGTACTGTTTACCAAATTATTGAGGGATCTCTTCTATATTTTATTTAGTATTATTACATTGTATGTAATATTACTCCTAGTTGTTATACTTGAAGCTCAGAGATATGGCGGATTGAAGAAAGGAGATGGAATAATAGTGATTTTTGTCATGACGGCGTATTTATTTATTTGGTTAGTTATTATCTTTGTGGCACACCGGTTGTCGAATAATCTTTTACACCAATTTGAATGATCATATCAATGCTACCAAGATTCACTAACATAATTTACCCTTGTTAAATTAGCTCTTAATATAAATTTGAGTGAATAGTTTTTTAAATGATTGGCTTATTTCTTCATTAGAACTATTTTTCTTTCCTCGTCGTTTTTCAGTTTGAAACCAATTTCCTTAGTTATTTCCACTTCAGTTTTCATTTCCTTTACATTTCTAAGGCGATAACGAAATAAAAGTATTTCCACTGCAATATTCTATACCAACATCTACGTACCTAATAGAGAAATCTTACTAGAATAGAAAAATCGTATAGTTTTTGCAGTTTCAGAAAATTTTCATTTTACTAATAGTAGTTTTTGACCTCTTTTCAAAGCAAAATTCCAATTTTAAAGGCAATATCGACTAGTAAATATTTATAGCAACATACTGTGTGCCAACATTTATGAAATTCATGCAGTTTGGAATCACCGTTGTACATCCTATAGTTTCTGTACATAATTTTTTGGCCAACATTAGTTTCTCTAACTCTGTTCTGATTATTATTGTTAACTTGTTTCTCTATCCTTTTGTGTTGTATATTTTCAGGGTGTATAGTATCTAACAGTGTACGTAGTCGTCTGTTCATAAGAAGTTCTGCTGGAGTTTTGTTAGTTGTAGTGCAAGGTGTGACACGAAGACCCAGCAGCAAATTCGCTATTCTTATGTCCCACTCTAAATTATCCATTTTACGAAGTTTCTCTTTAATAGTCTGGATCATTCTTTCAGCCAGTCCATTTGTAGCCGGGTGATAAGGCGCTGTGGTCACATGACGAATGTTATTAGCTTGGAAGAATTTCTTAGTTTCGTTTGACACAAAAGGTGTGCCATTATCTGATACGATTACGTCACATAGGCCATGTGTTGAAAATACCCCTCTTAAATGCCTGATAACAGTAGCTGACGTAGTATTATTTACCATAAATAATTCAGGCCAGCGTGAATGTGCATCAACCATAATCAAAAAATATTTATTATAGAATGGTCCAGCAAAATCAATATGTAGTCTAGACCAAGGTCTTGCTGGAGTTATCCATTCATAAGTGGTTTTTTGTGGCATGTGCCGATTTTCTAGACACTTTGTACAACGATTCACTAAATCCTCAATATCTTCATTAAGGCTTGGCCACCAAACATAGCTTCTAGCCAATGCCTTTGTCAGTACAATCCCTGAGTGTGTTTTATGCAACGTCTTCAATATATTAGAGCGCAGTGATTCTGGTATCACCACACGACAGCCCAATAGTATGCAGTCATTTTGCAGCGACAATTCTTGACGATGGAGCCAGTAAGGACGTAAGTCATTATCATTCATTTAATACACTACTTAACTTCAGAAATACTGAATATTAGTTATATTGGACCATCAATTCAGTGCCCCTTGTTAGCCCTTACATTGAAACTGACAAATTAAGATGTCTCTACCTACAAGCTAGCCCTCACATAAATTCTCATTTATGTAGCGTAACAATGGTTAATATATTATATTTATAAATATATAAAACACTTAAATACTTCCTAGTTCTTATTTATCACCGAGTTCGTTAAATAAAAGTTTAAATATATTCATTGATCCTTAATCTGATCTATCTCATCTTATGATAATACTAAACAAGATAGAATCATATGTATCGCTCATTCATATATTGCAGTTTAGGTACTATTATTGTTATTTAGGTCCTGGGTTCACAGCTGGGCAAGCAGGATCACAGGAAAATTTCTTTTACTGCTAAAGATGAGTGCAAACTAGTCTTGTGTAGTTCGCGATCGAACTAGGTAAACTATTCGAACTAGTTTCCTGATTCCCCGCTTCCTATTCATTAGTTCATGACCAATAAAGCAAAAGTGTATTAACTGAAAGTAAATCATTACGAACGGGATGGCAGTTGATTATTTTTGTTTTCATTTTTACATCATGTGATATTGTATAAAGGAACAGAATATCATATGATATCACTACTACTATTCATTCAGGCGTTTTTACTGTTTTTAGAGTACAAACGCTTTGTAGCTAAAAGCGCAACATTCCATAATCTAATCACATGCAGTGATGTAGCCAGAGCAATAGCAAAAAAAGCTAACGATCCTCCTTTCACTGATTCGATATGGGAGCTGACGAACTAAAAGTGCGAATAATTAAGTCGCCTGACGGCCCATATTAATAATCCGAAATCTATGGATTGCGGTTAGAAAATAGAATCGAAATTCAAATTTGTGCATAAATAATTTAAATTTCGAATTTATTTTTCCAGAATCTTTGAATAACCAATTGAAAATAAATTTTAAATTTGAATTTACTAGATGCAAATTTGAATTTAGAATGCATCCTCAATCCATAATTCATGAATTTCGGATTGAGATTGCTTATTAATATCGGCCGTTAGGCGATTTAACTGAGTAATCTTATTTGCGTTGCTCCTTTTTAACTCAAATATCATTACCGGATAAAAAGTAGCCTACTACTAGTATGTCCAGGACATGAAGTAGTTATCTGTGTGCTAAATGTCATTGAAATCCGTTTTGCCGTTTTCGCGTGATTGAGTATCAAAAATCTAAATATCCAAAAGAAAGAAAGAAAGATTTTTTAAATCTTAATTGAAATGTACCTTTAACGCCCATAATGAATAATCAATCGTAATCCGAAGTCTATGGATAATGGATTGAAAATGAAATCAAAATTAAAATGTAACAAATGAAATGTACTTTCGAATCTTTACTCAAAGGTTTTGGATTACAGATTTGAAATTTGATTTATTTAGACATAAATTGGAATTTGGATTTTATTTTCTATCCACTATGTAACAATCCATAGATTTTGTATTGAGACAAGTTAAGGAGATGTTTGAGGCCATATTATAGTAAACTGACTGTTAATAAGCTCACAAAAAAAATTGAGAGAGATGAATGAAAATAAGAGAGAGGAAGAGACAGAGACAGTGTAGAGTCCTTATATATTTAGACTTGGACCATCTATTTTCTTCTGTTCATCATGATCATGTTTTAATCAGTCAGGAATATTGATGTGAATTCATATCAATCAACAAGCATAGATTCTATTGATATTTAAACCTTATTTGTACGACTATATATAATTAAATAGTTGTCATATCACTCAGTGATGGCGTCTCGTCTCGTCTCATGGTGTCTCGTAAATTTGCTCTTGAAGCTCTGGTAGGTTTCATGAAATAATTTATTAAGGATCCATGAGTAAATAGTGAGTGATACAATTGTGTGACCTTTTTTAAGAAAATAAAAACGCTTAAATGTTACTAAATATTTTTTTTAATAAGCCGTAGCCGTGTGAACAATCTCAACTAAACTTGTTTCATTTGTTCCCCTGTATTTCAACGCTAAGTGTTTTTTTCCGTATGCAAGTTCGAATAACAGAATTTATCGCGAAGATTTGCGTCGCGCGTCCTAATGTATGGTAGATGTAGGAATTTGGCTGTGCTCTGTGGTTCTCATATAAAATGACTTTTCATGATTTAATAGGACTAAAAGTCGAGATTATATTCGCTAGTATTGCATATTTTATACTAACTGATCCTCCCCGGCTTTGCACGATCAATTTATCACGTACAATACTCAGATTTATTTTAAATGTTTTATTATTATCCCGCAGGATTAGTTATTTTTCCGAGGTAAAAAGTAGTTTATGTGTTAATCCAGATTGTGAAGTATCTATATACCAAGTTTCTTTGCATTCTGTTTAGCCTTTTTTGTCTAATTGAGTCACAAACATCTAAACATCCAAATATAGAAACTTTCACATTTATCAATACATAACACATATTATGCCAAAATTTGTCTGTCTGTTCTGGGTAATTTCAGGAACGACTGTACGTACCGATTTCAGCGGGACTTTCATTAACAGATACTTTTATTTTAAAGAAAAAAAATCTTTGTTCATAAAATTTTGACAGGCGCTTCTATTGCACACGGGCAAAGCCGGGACGGGTATAGCATTGTACAGTTAGTTGAACTTCGCGTACGGTGAACGTCAATAGACATCGCGTCTAAGAAAATTATTGCTTTGACAGAAATTTGTCGTAAACGCTCGAATAATTTATTTTGTATTGTTTTTTGATAAATCTATACTAATATTATAAAACTGAAGAGTTTGTTTGTATGTTTGGTTGAATACGCTAATCTCAGGATCTACTGGATTGAATTAAGAAATTCTTTTTGTATTCGATAGTCCATTTATCTACATAAGCTATTGGCTATACAACATCACGCTGAGACTCATAGGAGTGGAGCATCCCTCGGATAAAAACGTGCTAAATATATACGTGGTTAATTGCAATCATACAAAGTCAGGTGGATCGACTAGTCCAATATAATTATTAGACGTTTCATTATCTGTAACATAGACATATAATAAGAGTCTTTTATTAACGAATAATAATTAAGCGAGTCAATAACAGATCTGATATTATCTGTGGGAGGTAAATTATATGGAATTGTTATAAGCAAACTTCGTTATTTTGATATAATGTATAATAATTTTAATCAAAAGTAATGAGATTAAAGAGATTTGGTGCAAGGATTTGATTACAGAGAAGAAAGAGAAGTTTTATTTACACTTATCATTAAAACAGATACTAATCTAGATTCTGACTGCAACTTCGTTGGTAAAACAGATTCTAAGAATGAGTTAGATGCAGATGTTATCGCAGGCATATACCCCAACATAATGACGGTCTGCTATGATGGAAAAATATATTCTGATAAAGATGCAGAAAAACCTATAGCCCCGACTCAGATACAGACTCTAAAATTAGTAGATAAATAGACATGGACAATGATATTGATGCAAAGACTGACTGTGACTCAGATACAGACCCTGACATTAATATAGACATAGACATTGACAAAGATATCGATCAGGAGACTGGCTATTATTTTGACTCATATACAGGCCATGACACTGAAAGAGATATACATTGATAGAAATACAGACACAGACATTGACCGTGATATAGATCCAGAGACTGGCTATTGTTCTGATTCAGATAGAGACCATGACATTGCTAGAGATACAAACGCAAACAACAATTGAGACACAGATGCTGACAATAAAACAGACAGACATTAACAAGAATCAGACACTGACTATGTCTCTGACTGAGATACAGACCCTGACATTGATAGAGACACAGATCCTGATAGTGATACATATAAATCTAGGCAATTACTATAATTATGACTCAAACACGGACCCTAGCATTGTTACACAGGTCCTGATAATGACACAGACAAACAGAAATCATCAAATTGGTTGGAATCATATGATAGTCTTTCTATGGGAACCAATGAAATTCCAGTTATTTTTTTAAGAATCAGATTTAGTAAATATCTTCCGCAAAAGTAAGAGCTATGTAAGAATTTAAAACAAGTTACGAAAAATGATCATACTTCTACAGAATGGGATAATTCTATGAAATGGAAAAGAAAAAATTCTAATCGTAATATCAGATTATCGCGTAACTTTTTAAATTGGAACAAGGGATTGGAAACGGTGAAAACAAAGCCTTTTTTATGAGGACAGACTCTAGACTGGACTGTCTCTAGAAAATATTTTTTACATTTACCGAGCCTTGAATGAAGTGACAGAGAATAGATTAACATGAAGAGTCTAGCATATCCAAGTAGCTCGAAATTACAGATATTTTAAAACCTAGACCCTATGGTCATACATATAATAGACGTAACTATGACTGTTTAAAAGAAGGTAAGAATATACTTTTTCGACTAAGTGGTATGTAAGGTAAGATACCTTAAAAATATAGAAAGTATCTTTTTGGATTATCCCGAGCGGGCTAAAATTATTATTTTTACGTTGTAATCAAAATTTCTGTTTATATTCGTAACCACAACTTTTAAATTTAAATAATTTGACACATACAAAAGGTGAACGGTTTTCGATGAAATGTGATATACAGTTTCTTTATAACCTTTAGACTCTATGTACAAAAAGATTACTTTTTATCCGGGAAAAATTATTATTCCTGCGGGATAATAATACAACATCCAAAAATGTTTGGTGAATCTGTCGACAAATCTTGTTATATTATTAACGTAAGACAGTCTGACGCGTGACGTTCTGAACGTAAGACAGTCTGACGCGTGACGTTCTGAACGTAAGACAGTCTGACGCGTGATGTTCTGAATTTAAGACAGTCTGATGTGCGACGTTCTAAACGTAAGATAGTCTGATGCGCGACGTTCTGAATGTAAGACAGTCTGACGCGTGATGTTCTATACCTAAGACAGTCTGACGCGTCTAAACGTAAGACAGTATGACGCGCGACGTTTTGAATGTAAGACAGACTGACGCGTGACGTTCTGAACTTAAGACAGTCTGACGCGCAACTTTTTAAAGGTAAGACAGTCTTATATCTGCGCAGATAAAAGAAAAATACAATTTAAAGTTTATTAAGTTTGTGGTATCGTGTTTTATTTTGTTATACAAATCATTCGGAGCATGTTTTGACATTGTTACAATTTGTAATACCTGTCTGTAAGAGCTTTTTATTACGCAAATTGAGAGATTACGATGGAAAATATTGTTTTGTTATATTTTATTTTATTTTTATAGATCTTCACTAATATTATAAAGCTGAAGAGTTTGTTTGTTTGTTCGCTCGTTTGAATGCGGTAATATTTTTTTTTATTGTAAATAAGGGGCAAGCGAGCTGACGGCCCACCTGATGGTAAGTGGCCACCGCCCTTGGACACCGCACATGCAAGATAGACACTTGTCAAGACAAGTGCGTCTTGCCTAATATAAACCTTCCTCGCGAATCACTCTATCTATTAAAAAAAACTGCATCAAAATCTGTTACGTAGTTTTAAAGATTTAAGCATACATAGGGATATAGGGATAGAGAAAGAGACATCGTTGTATACTATGTGGTGATATAGAATAGATTATTAAGATGAGAAGGAATACAATCTTATCGCAATCACCCAGAGCAACGTGCAAA
>JAOPUB010104254.1:0-12596 GCA_027564055.1 Neptis clinioides
TACATACGTTTCACAACAAATAGAAAAGCTGATTTTAAACGTAACAACGAGTTATGAAAGAGAATACTAAACCTGGTTCTAATTAGAAAATACCTTTTAAAAACCTTTTTTAGGCATCATTCAGTGGAAAAACCATCCAAAAATAAAAAAAAGTGTAATTTCGACTTTAATGATCGGTACGTCCATAGTTATCCCTCAATGAAATTTTAAATGTTTTATTTGGGGAAAATAACGTTTTAATTCGTAAAAAATTTTTTAACCTAACTCATCTCTTATATAATTTCTTATGGACTGCTACTTATAGACGTCTGTGTTTTCCATTGTCTTTCAAGAAAAACAATTAGATAAAAGATTTTTTGATATACACTATTGGGTAGATGTCAAAGATCATAATATTATTTAATGTAGGTATAATTTTTACTATTTGGTAATATTGTGCTTGGAAATATAAAAAAAAAATTGCTTCCAGTAAAGGATAATTGCCAGATTTTCTGGTAATTCAAACATAATAATAATGATTTTAATAGTTAAAAAACTACTGTGCATTAAATCGTGTAAAGCATTCCAATAAGAACTTTAGAAGCAAAATTTAAATTTATTTACTGACAACACTGTATATTAATTGAAATTTTGACAGTTGACTAATAGTTTATTGTACATAACAATGTTCTCGTTTTATGCGTTCTAATTTCACATAAATCTCAGTTTTTCTTGACTGTAAGAACTTTTGTAAAGTGGTATTATGCTTATTCCTAATGTACGAATATCCAGTTTCAATGTTATGTAAATTTTTAAAAAAATAAACAATAAAAAGTTCTTTTGTTGTTGTATGAATTTTGTAAATCTATGTTGATTTATGGTTATTTGTTTGTTGAACTTCTTATCTATCATTGGATAATGTACTAATAGTTACTCATTTAGCCTAAAGTCATATTCAGACAAAACATTTAATCAGCATAAGTAAATCTGCTAATAAAAATGTCTAAGAAACCGAGAGGTAATCTATCACAGGTGAGTCATAACAATTGTCTTTAAATTAACAAGTTAACAATTCATCCGGTTTCTCTTACTAACTGTTTATTTATAGTTACTTTGTAGGTGTTAAATTAAATTGGCGTATTAACAGGAAATTTCCTAACCTATTGTTTTTATTTCAACAAAGAATGTTTATGATACACAATAAAATTATAATTATAGCTTGCTTTTTAATCATTTTTATTGTACTTCAGGTGCCAAAACTCTGAACTAAGATATTGTCTAATTTATGTTTATATACTTTAAATTATGTTCTGTGTAAATTCTTTTGATTTTATAGTCAAAGTTCTGTAAAATGCCAGCACAGTAATACACTCATGAATACTCAATGCATAAATCTAATAACTAATAAGCTAATCATTAACTAAAATTAGTTATTAAAATTTACAATTAAAAGTTTATACAAATATTAATATTATTTCTGCATACATTGTGATTAAATCTATGGGAGTCTGCTTTAAAGGTAAATGCAACTGATGTCATCAGCATGGTAGCATTAGGTCTGAAATGAGAACCTTTTCATTCTGAAAAGATCCTTGTGAGGGTTGAGAAAATAATAAGTATAAGAATGATAATAAATATTTCATTCTTTTCAGTTTGGCCTACTAGATATTCCGGATGTCGATATAGATGATGAACCAATGGATCTGTCAGATGATGATATGGACCTTGAAGCTGAATTGGCAGCTCTTAGTGGTGGTCGGAAACCAAGGGCAAAGAAACCAGCTCGTGCAGCACCAGCTGATCTAGATGCTATGATAGCTGCTAGTTTGAAAGATATTCCATCAGATGAAGATGTCTCAGGTATAGTTATTCTGTTTTAATATTTATTTTATTAATAGATATAATATTTTTTTTAGAACATATCTTTTAAGAATAAAGATTAAAATAATAATAGTTTATAAATGCTTCTAATAGATGATGAAGATGACCCAGACCTATTAAATGAATTGCAAGCTCTAGCTATTGATGATGAATCACCTCAAGAAAGACCCAGGACCAGTAGACCAGCCCCTCCACCCCCTACCAGTAGTGATAATAGCATAATTTCGTTATTGAATGATAGAATATCCAATTACACAATAGCTGAAAAAAATGCAAAGGAAACTGGAGAAAGTAGTCGGGCTAGAAGGTAAGACTTAGTTATTTTTGTGATCAAAGAATCAAACAATGATAAATAAATATTTTTGAACTGAGATTTTTTCAGATTTGCTCGAGGTCTAAAAACTTTAAATGATTTACTAAAACAAGCAAAATCTGGCCGACCAATAAAAGATGAAGACATACCACCTCCAGTTGCGCTTAACAAACCTGATACTAAGAGTGATGCACCTCCACTTCCTCCCCCTCGTTCAACTTCTATTCCAAGTGCCCCTGAAGTTGAAGATACTCCAGAACCAGTAAGACCTCCAACACCACCTGAACCAAAGGAACCACCACCTCCTTTACCTACTATTGATATAGACCCAGCAAAGGCGGAAGGATTGCAGATTATTTTGAGTAAGTTAATCTTATATAATTAAAAACTATCAAAATAGACACTTAAACTTAATTCTGCCCTTTTAGCTTTGATTCTAGAGAAAGAAACTAATAAAGAAGAATTATGTAGTTTAATGTATAAACCTATAAATTTCTCACAATCATTTTTAGGAAGAAAAGAAGAATTTAAAGCAGCAGCACTGTCAAGTAAACATGCAGGAGATAAAGCAATGGCGCTTGAATATTTGAAGGTTGTAAAGCAATTTGATTTAGTAGTAGATGCATATAAATCTGGCCAGGATATGGACTTAAATGAATTGCCTACACCAGCTATGATTGCTGCCGCTTTTAAAGATCAACAGAAGGGAGAGGATCAGGTTCAGCATTCTGCTGGTAAACATTGTTGAAATGTTTTATTTATTTATTTATATGTTGAGGTTCTTAATAGTCTAGACGTCAGTATGATAAGGTTTATATTTCAGAACCAGCCCCAGAACCTGTGGCCGAACCAGCTGGGCTTATAACAGCTTCAACAGTGGAAGAAGCTTTAAGACAAAGACTTGCTCATTTTCAGGTACAACAAAATTTCATTTAAAAACTTATAACTAAATAGATTAATAAGACAATGGTAAATTTTGTGCAACTGAACATCAAATATGGAAAAACATTTTGTTTAGGAACAAGAATCAAAAGCAAAAGAAGAGTCAAACACTTCGAAAGCGCGGCGAATGGGGAGGATAGTGAAGCAATATCAAGATGCTATTAGAATGCATGCAGCTGGTAAACCCATACCAGTGGATGAGTTGCCCACACCCAATGGTTATGGTCCTATACCCAATGAAGGGGTAAGTGTCCATTAACATCAATACATATAAATGAAATTGGAGTGCCTGTATGTAATATAAGAATAACTGCTTTTTACGAAGTGCACTGGGTTGTATACACGAAACATAAGCCTAAACAGCATTTAAAAAATCTTTTGTCTGTCTGTTTGTGTGTTCCGTTCTAATCTCTGGAACGGCTGGAACGATTTGAACAGGACTTTCACTAGCAGATAGGAGATGTAATAGGAAGTAACTTAGCCTACTTTTATTTAAAAAAAATTGAAGGAAAAGAAATCGTAGCTGATAAGAATCTGGCAGGCTCTTCAATTGCATCTGGGCGAACCTGGGACGGGTCGGCTAGTCTTCAATGAAATCATAATCAGTGGTTTGAGAAGTCTAGGATTTTTCAACATCTCAGTCTTGTTTATTTTTTTCAGAATCACTCTTCCAATAAACCAACTCCTGCACCAACACCTCAACCTAGCAGAGCAGCTCCATCACCAAAACCTATTCCTACAAGAAATGACAAGCAGCTAGCTTTATTATTGCATCGACAGAAACAGTTTAAGGAGGCTGCGATTTTAGCTAAGAAAAATGGTAAGATATTTATCATACTGTTTGTATGTCGGAGCAAAAATAGTTGCATTGAATGTGCTGCTTACATATATTATAAGCATAGGTAGTTCAATCCAAGACGTCCGCTATTTTGTCAAGTAAGAAGCGTGCATAAGCAAAACTGTTCCACATTCTCTGCTCAAGTCGGCCCCTAATAGTGACTTCTATTATGTCTTTACTAGTTGACTAGTCCCGGCTTCGCCCGAGTACAATTTACTATATATAATATAATATAGTAATCAGAAAACATTTATTTATTTTAAACTTATTGTTGTTTGATAAAAATATTTAGGTGTTTCTAAACCAATTTTATCATTATCTCACAGGAACTCATAATACTTCCGGGATAAAAAGCCGGGATAGGTGGCCTATATCTTAAAATCCGTTCAGCCTTTGTCGCGTGATTGAGTAACAAACATCAAACATCTAAACATACAAACTTTCACATTTATAATATTTACTAGTGTACTGTACAGTAATTTTTTTGTGAGAGAGTAGTAAGAAAACGTAATAAAGTCAGGGTTGCCGTTTAACCTGTCTAATTTAATAGGTGACATTGAAGAAGCCAAAGAGTATTTGCGTGCGTCGAAAGGTTTCGACTCGATGATAGAAGCTGCTCGCGGTGGACTTGCCGTTGACCTGAAGTCCTTACCACTACCACCTTCTGCGAAAAAGAAAATTGAAGATACGTAAGTAAAATTGATTAACGATACACAAACTCACCTGATTCGATTTCATTAACTAAATGGTCAATAGAAAGAAAGTGTAGAAGCTTCCTGAATTTATGGAAAAGTCAAATAAATTTATGGATATTTTTTTAATGTCAAAAATTGACGAATTATTTTATGTATTGATATTAAAGGGCTCGTTTAGAATCACTTCGTTCAAAATTTGATCATCAAGTCTGGTAAGAAGTCTCACATTCTTTATTAAACTCTAATGTAATTATGTTACCTACAATAATCTTTCCAGCTTTGATGTAATATCAACAGAAGAATGTGGTCCACCAGACGATACGTCTATTAAGATCGACGATGTAGATGTAATGGGTCGCCTCCACCAACAGCTGACAAATCAGCTAAAATTGTGCCTGACTAATAGAGATCATTATAAATCAATGGGAAATATAGCTGAGAGCAATCGCTTTGAACACCTCGCTGTTAGTGTTAAACAGGACTTGGATGTCGTCGTTGTTGCAAAGGGGTAAGGAATAATTATAAATGTTATTAAAGTTTATTTCATATATTTTCTGGAACATTACCAAAACATTTTTTTTAAATAATTTATATGATTTTTAAAATTTTTTATTGTTACAAAACATTTTGCTGACAATTATCAAGTCCCTCAAATTTTTCAAATATGTTTTTTCTGCCTTAAAGTTGATAGAACAGATAATTTTTAACTTTGATAAAAATACTCAATACAAGACTACTACTATTAGTAGCTATACCAACCCTTCAAATAATTTGAACATCTATAATAGTTTCTTAGATATTAATCTTGAAGATTTAGGTTAAAACGCCTATATCACGGAAACTAATAAGGTTAGGGGCTGATTGTCAAAATTTTTATTTCTTATAATAAACAATATAATGTATAAACTAAGGTCAAAAAAGATTCCAGTGCAAATGCAGTAAATTTCTATAGTAGGGCCACGGTCCTTAATGTGAAATAGACAGTGTTCATTATTTGTTATAGGAATATTTTTATCTCGATGCTTAAATTACTCAAGTCCTTCTCTGGATGAATGTGTATTTTGAAATGTTTCTGTGTCAAAATTTAACTTTTACGTATGAAGTTCAAATAAGAATGCTTTAATTTTATATCCTGAAACCAATCTCATCAAGGAAACAGAAAATTAAATTTTTAAGAACGGAAAGTTCCTATAGGATAATGGTAATCGTAATATTTTAATTAATTCAATTAGTGAGTGAGTAGATAAGTGAATTGCTGACTAATCGACTCAATTAGTGGATGGTAGATAATTTAATTGCTCAACTAAGCCACATACTTTCTAACCCACTAAAAAAAGTTAACTAAATATTTGACTGACTCACTAATCCACGACTTCCTAACCTACATAAAAAAGAAAAAAGAAATCCCTCATTCATTTCATTTATAAATAAATTTAAAAATTGTCTATCTAAGTATTATACATTATAAATTGTATCCGTGTTAATCCGGGTCGGTCGACTATTAAATTTCTGATGATAGAGATTTAGAGATATATTTCAAGTTTTACAGTGCTTTATTAGTTAAACTAATTCCCACCTATGTCATTGTACATTCTATAAAAAAATACGTAGGTATTCCTGTTTTTTTTTTATGTTGAATATTGTAATTGTAAATGTACAATAGTATGGTAATATAACGAACTCACCACAGCATAATTACAAAGTTTAATCCAAATCGGGTTGACCTGGTAACTTCATTTAAATGTGTATTCACGGAGTGTTCATATTAAAGTAGGCAAGACTGAATTTCACGCCCGCGGCACTTTCCGAAGCGACTAATTAACTCATGTCGCAAATAGTAGCTACTGTCAACTTAAAACTACGATAATAATGCATTATTTACCCCATACAAAAAACACTTCTTAACTAAGAGATGTTGCTAGTTCGCCTTATATACAGTAAAGTTCAATATCGCGCTTGTCTAGTAAATAATGTAGATACTGGCAAATAAAAATCATATTTTTCTTCCTATATTTACTACTTTATCACTTTAATACGTATATTAAATAAAGAACACTTAGAAAAAACTAATAATAATATACTAGATTTTCACAATTAGTTAATAGATCAATTTTTAACCAAAAATGCTTTGATTAGTGCTTTGTTTGATCAAAACTAAATATTAAATTAAACTTTTAATTTATAATAATTATTGTTGTTGAACATCTGCGTTATATGACAATTTTAAAATATTTAAATCGCTGAATAATGCGTGACGTCACATCTATATGGCTGTTTATTTGTTAAATGCGATGATTGTTCATGACGTCGCGTCGCGGCACCCAAGACTATGAAATATCAATGAATACATCCTGTAAAGAACTTAAAAGTGCATAAATCAAACTTCCATACCACATCAAGTAACACTTATTATAGTTATTAAGTATGAGAAAGTTCCTTTTTCGAAATTAAAATTGACGGCGTAATTTAACTCTTTATTCAAGGTAGTAGAAAAAATATATTTAGTTGTGTATTCTCTTGTTAAATTTCTTTTGATCACACTCCATACATAGTTTAGTCTCTGAACGAAATAATATGTCATCATAATGAAAACTAATTTATTTTTAAACTTTGGAATCAATTTACAGTAACTGACTGCAGGATTTAAGCACACATTCTAAGATGAAGAGAACTTTTATTTAAATATAAGATATTATCAATGTTGCCAAGGCTGTAAGAATATAATACAATAGGGAGCCATTGTACTCATGGCACGTACCGGAAAAACGCACTCCGTGTTTTTTGCGCATCAAAGAGATTTCAAACGTGTAACAAGAGTTTTGTTTTAACTAGAATTTATCTAATAAGTGTTTTTTTTTTCGAAATAATGGATTTACGATAAGGTGACATGTTATTTCCTTCGTATGTTGAATCCATTGTCCTTTGAAAACGGCATTTTTATTTTTCTTTATTTCAAACATTTAGAAATAATACATGCTTCAAAAATTGGAATTCTTTTATTTTACCATTCTTATTTTAGTAACAGATACATACATATAGTTCGTGAAGCAAAACATCACTATTTTCTTAACTCTATAATTTTTAAAACTATTTATATACAAGTATAAAATTCACTACTTCACTTCACTGATAAAATCGTTTTACCGTCAATTTGTATTTTTCACTAATACCCAAATATATAGTAGAGTATGAAACATCTACAAAAAATATCCATTTACGATAGAATTATTTAATCAAGAAATTCGTCGTCGATCGCAAGTTTATTTAAACCAAGTTTCGATATAACTTCACGGTTATATTTACTTAGAAACTATAGGAAATTATGTATTTTCAAGAATAATAAAGAATATACTCAACTATAAATATGGGTGGTACAATTAGTCTAACACTGACTTGAGAAAATTATTTTAATTTTATTCTGCCATTAATCATCGGATTCCCCTGAAAAGGAAAAATAATTTAATGTAGAAATTACAATATTAAAATTTAACTTAAAAAAAAGCATATAGTAGATAGGGAGTGTACTATTCTTTTTTGTTTGAAATCATTAGAGACTTCGTAAGACTTTATATTTCTTAGAATCGACTTATGTCAAAGATTAATATCGTTGAAGATACGAGTTATTTATTCCCTTCTGTGTATAACTTTGTCATAACAAGTAACTTTAATAATGAACCATGTAACAAATTGAAAAAAGAATCTAATGTTGTTTTCTAGGTTATACTAAACTTTTTGAAATATATTTTTCCATGTTTGTTTTTTTTTAGAGATCGTTTATATTTTAGAGTACTTAAATCACTTTAGTGTTTTTTAGATATGAAAGAAGACATTTAAATGAAATAAAATGTTAAGAAGAAATATAGGAGATTTTTTCGCATACCCTTTTTTACAAAATTTAGAAAGGAAAATTTTAAATTCTAAAATATGTTGATTAATTATTCTGCAGTTCAGGTGTATTATATGTATATAAAGAACGATCGCTTAGTAGTGAATAGAAATTTGCTTACAAAATGAGACTAGTATTAAAAACGATAATTCTAGCTAAAGTTTTTAATACATATGAAAAGATAAGATTGAAATATAAGTAAAAAAACAGAGCACTTAAAAATTTAAAAGGCTGTCAAATGAAGCAAGCATGTTACGTTATTCGTTCCTAACTTATCGCATATTCAGTTTAGACGCAAGTTGTCTATTTTCCCGAGAGTTTACGTATACAGCTTTCATATGCACATAAGTTATGCAGGAAACTTGAAACGGGAGCAGTTCTCACCAGTGCTTAAACAGTAAATAGGTCCAACTTGTGTAAATCACGAATATTTTAAAACGAATACACCGCTCCGAAACGCAAAAGCGCCTAGGTGAACTGCAACACTTGTAAATTACGCCGCGATCTTATCCAGCCTTTATATCGTCGCCAAAACAAAGAAGCATGGCGCGAGAGCGAGAGGGCAACAACAACAAAAGATCGTCTCTTTCACACTGTCTGCGCAGTTGAAGCAGGTACGCTTTTCACGCGGAAGCACGTGGGAAATGTATAGGAGTCGTAGAGGACTATCGTAAAGCCTGCTGACAATACAAAGAATATAGAAATTCTGTTTATTCCGGACTTCTATGGATAGAAATTTTCTAGGAAAATCGAAAAGGAAAGAAAATTCGAACAGTAATTAAACAATTATTTTCATATTAGCTTTAATATATTCATATATTTTATTATTTATTTATTTTATTTATTATAAGATTATTTAATGATAGTAAATACTACTTAAGCTATATTATATATATTTAAAGATTAAGAAAAATAAGGACTAACTAATTCGTATTAAAAAGGAAAATTAATAAGAGTTTAGGATAAGACAAAGGAGCTGACAATAAACAACAATACTTTGCTCTCATTTTCATTTTCGTTTGGCTGCGATGGCACGTTTACGATCCAATTGTGATATAAAACATTATCGATAGCTTTTGCTACTGATGTAATCGTCGATTGTAATCGTGGGTGGGTTCAATGTGAAAGGATGGACGGCTTGACGGTCGAATAAAAATTTCCAGCCTAATTTACTGTGAGCCATCATGTGGATAGCGATTGTCGTAATTCATTGCGGAACTTGATTGCTGTAATTTTTTTACTTATTCGTATGATTCATTATGTTATACAAATCAAACAGGCCTACCGGTCGTACCTATATGATAAATTGTTTACGTAAGTATTTGAAAACAAGAAAGTAATGTAATTGGAAAACAAACATTGATTTATTATAATTATCATGAATAGAGGAAATACAATTTATTTCAACTAAAATGCTTTGTCAATAAAATTAATCTGTATGGATAGATGATTCTTAGCACTATTTTATATTTAATTATGCACCTTAAAATCTAAAATACATACATTTTATCAAAAAAAGAAATTGTGTGTAGATTGGTTGATATATATCTTTAAAGATAAATCTTCTAGTTACCTCGAGTACAGAAAAAGCTCTTTTAAAATAAGGTAGCCACAAATGAAAACAAATAACATTTAAATACCAATCATCTATTAAAATTAGCTCTAGCTAGTAAATTAACTAAACTCATTCAGCGTTTTTGAGTAACTAATATTTAAACATGCAAACTTTCACGTATATAATATCATATGATTAGTAAAATTATTCCAGTTTGAGTTTTTTAATAATAAATTCCTTTGTTTATAAAACCAAATTTCCTTTGTTTTGGGGTTTTAGTGTTTAATAACGGGTGTTATTTATTTGCGTCAGTTGGAAAAGTGTGACGTTGATACAGCGTTCGTTCAACGCACTGTTTTCATGTCTTGGCCAAACAGAGACGCAAATTTTCAACTTTGACAACCTTGAATCTCTGCCAAATCTATATTCCCGAGTCTCGTGCTCCGATTAAAATCTAAATCTATATATTTATATGCTAAATAAATAAACAAGAAAACGCCGCAAGGTATCAAAGTTTTTGCAATGTTCGGTTATTTGATAGATTTATTAGCTTGTCCGATGTTTATAACGTTTTTAAGTGTAAAGAAAATTACATCGTGGAAACTTTATATTTCTCCTGCTGAAGAATTCCCAATAATTTTTTACTAAAAGGTTTTTCCTCGACACACACACTCGACAGATACTCGAGAATATTACAATATAAATATAGGTATTAGTATTGTATAACCTGTAAATCTGTAACCTTCCTTATCACCCTCTCCCCTATTTTTTTTTCTCATGATCAGGAGTGTAATACAAGATAAGAAAAGACCAACAGTAGTGGACAAATGTTAAGATACATAAATTGCTATAGTTGTTTTAGAGTTTCCTAAAAAATTCTGATAATAATTTTTTTCCCTAATATTTTAAATACTGCAGCGGTGTAATAGTAGATATTTAAATTTCAGTAATATAAATTACATCAAAGTAATAGCTGGCAGGAAATTGTAGAGTTATAGAAATTTTTTTCGCCAATTTTAACAAAACGTGTAATTTTTAGAATAATCTCGTTCTAACCTTGTATTTATGAGAGTAGCTTCCTTCTCTCTCGACCTACTTTGCAATAAATGTTTGTTATTTATTAAGATTAAAGCGTATATATTGTAACTGCGTTGTGCGCCGTGAAAACGTTTCGCCACCGTAAAAAGCAGAGCGATGAGGAACGTATTATTTTGAAATTTCCGCGTTACACTCAGTCACTGTCAGACTTTTTACACACATACAGACAAATAATTATTATTTATTAATTAGAATTACGCTGAACATTTGCTCTATCACATTTGTAAAGAATTTTTGTATTTTTTAGGAAAACAGTATAAACGGTAAAATAGGTTAACTGTTTTACGGACGTCTGGAATTGTATTGGACAAAAAATTGAAAAAGATGTCTTTTGAATTAGATGTTATCTATGCAAACGATGTCCATGCATGCGATGTTCAGTTATCTATGTCTCTTTTTAGTTTCTACTTAGAGACCGCTCTACGTAACTTGTAGTCTTCTACGGGTTAACATTAAAGCTAAACATTAAAAACTCACTTTTCCTATGTTATAAAATTCCGAGTTTATGAACTAGTTATACTATATAAAAACTAACTGAAAAACTCTCGTGTTTAAAAAATCAGGGCTTCCTGAATTGTATATTTCCAGAAAAACTATTACTGAGGTTTAATCCATTAGATTAGCATCAGATGATCGGTCACATGTTAGTTGCTATGACCGAGCGCGCCATTGTGACGCACCAGTTTTCCGCCAAACTGCGACCGCTAACATTTCCCAGAAGTTTTTTCATTAACCTAGAGGTCGATCCTTTGTGCTATTTCAGGAAAACTTGGAATAGAGCCAACTCCCTTTCCAAACGGACATTCGACGCAGTTCAATATGTGCGCGGGTCTTTGATCTGTATTTATTGCAAGGTAATATCATCTTTAACTCTTTGTGTTAGATATGAAAATAAGATGTCTGTAGGTTTGGATACAAAACTACAAATTTTCTTTGTTTAGACAATATCCAGATGGGATTATTAGCTTGGTTTAGTAAGTATATTTAGTGAATCAATCTCATTTTTTGAATCGAGATTCATACGCATTTTAATACCCTTATTTTTAGCGGAAGATTTTCGGTCTTTATATTATGTTAAGTACTAGTTTTATAAGAGGAAAACAACTTATTTACACGAAAGAAAATACATTCTGTTTTGAAATATTAACAGACTCATGCGTAGACTTTTCGTAATTAATTTGACCAAAATAAATAAGTATTATCTCACAAATGGACAAACCTACGTTAATATTTTTTATTTGAGTTTCGCTTATTTTTTTATTGAGCTTAATTTTTTTATTGCTTGAAAATTACTGTTTTTATTGATTAATTTATATTTAATATTTTAAAATGTATGGAGACGTATGAATGCAACGAGCACGGACGACACACTGAGCGTCGGGCGCAGCGGATCCTATATTTATAACTTA